>JAVBJF010000104.1:0-125000 GCA_033439095.1 Pseudococcus viburni | reverse complement strand
CGATTCGAAATCTACGACCTCGAAAACCTAGATTATGATATACAACACGACTTTTTTGATGAATTTCGATTTCACCCCCCCCCCACCCTACCATCCCACTACCTTGGAAAAAATTTTGATCGTCAGATTCGTAATTTATGACCTCGAAAACCTAGATTATGATAATATACAACACGACTTTTTTGATGAATTTCCATTTCACCCCCCCCCCCCCACCCTCCCACTACCTTGGGAAAAATTTTGATCGTCAGATTCGTAATCTACGACCTCGAAAACCTAGATTATGATATACAACACGACTTTTTTGATGACTTTCCATTTCACCCCCTCCCCCTCCCTACCATTCCATTACCTTGGGAAAAATTTTGATCGTCAGATTCGTAATCTACGACCTCGAAAACCTAGATTATGATATACAACACGACTTTTTTGATGACTTTCCATTTCACCCCCTCCCCCTCCCTACCATTCCACTACCTTGGGAAAAATTTTGATCGTCAGATTCGTAATCTACGACCTCGAAAACGTAGATTTTGATATACAGCACGATATTTTTGATGAATTTCAATTTCAGCAACGCCCCACCCCCTCCCCTTTACTTTCAAAATTTTTTGATCATTAAATTTGTAATCTACGACCTCAAAAACTGAACTTAGACTAACTTTTACCAACTTTCATCGCTTGACTTTCGACCATTTTGAGGGGTCTCCAAGATCTGTGGCCCCGCCCAAAAGTTTTTTCAAAAAAAGGGGGTGAAGGGGAGCGGCACAAACGTCGGGAATAGCAGCACAAACCGGCACAAACGTAGCACAATCCTCCCATATGTCAATCACCCCCCTCCGTTCAATGGGCGGGGCTACCATGTCACCAGCCCCGCCCAAAAGTTTTTTTTAAAAAAAGGGGGGAAGGGGAGCGGCACAAACGATGGAAATAGCGGCACAAACCGGCACAAACGTAGCACAATCCTCCCATATGTGAATCACCCCCCTCCGTTCAATGGGCGGGGCTACCATGTCACCAGCCCCGCCCAAAAGTTTTTTTAAAAAAAAGGGGGAAGGGGAGCGGCACAAACGACGGGAATAGCGGCACAAACCGGCACAAACGTAGCACAATCCTCCCATATGTGAATCACCCCCCTCCGTTCAATGGGCGGGGCCGGTGACATGCACCTATTTTTAATGGTCGTTGAATGATACTTAAAAAATGAAGTTTTGAAAATTTTATTTTTCCAATTATTTTTTTGAGTTTTGATTGTTTTTAATCAAATGTTTGAAGCCAGATTAATCAAAAGAGGGGCAAAGAAGGTAGCTTGCCTCCCATTAATGACAAAATTAAATTTTCAGCCAAAAAAATTAGATTTGAGTCGAAAATGTTTTGAAAGGGGTGACATTTTTCTGAAAAATGTTTCCTTTAAATTGGGGGAAAATTGAGAAAAATCGTATGATTTTTTGAATGGAAAACTATCAGAAGAAAATTCATTTCGGCCGAAAATTTTTAATTCTTCTCTTCCACCCTCTCATCAGCTAAATACAGTTCTTTCATAAAAACATAATTTTTTTCTTCGGAACACGGGGACGAAAAAAATTGAAGAGCTTATTCAAAATTTTGAGTATTTGATTTTAATGATCTTTAAATGATACTTAAAAAATGAAGTTTTAAAAATTTTACTTTTTCCAATTATTTTTTGGGATTTTGATTGTTTTTGATGAAATATTTGGAGCCCGATTGACCAGGAGAGGGGCAAAGGAGGTAGCTTGCCTCTCATAATGGGAAAATAAAATTTTCAGACAAATAAATTATATTTGAGTCCAAAATGTTTTGAAAGTGGTGACATTTTTTTTTGAAAAATTTTGTTTCAAATTGGGGAAAAATTGAAAAAAAAACATACTTTGAGTCGAAACAATCCATTTGGTGTGGAAATTTTAAATTTTTTCTCATTCGTGAGAGTAGGTACGACATTTGAGGAGCTGAGAATCAAAACTCACTTTTGCCACATTTTTTTTTTTCGTTTTTATGACTGATTATAAAAAAGTTTTATACGCTCTACAACCTGGTATTTTTACTTTTTTCCTAAATCGCTCTCTTCGGGCAGGAAATTGCAGTTGAAATCATGGTTTGGAATCAAAACTCACGTTTGCCATCTACAAACAAATTTCGTATAACCAATAGGTAGAGATTGAAAAAATAAACATTTTTGGTCTTTTGACATTTTTACCCAAAATCAATCGTTTTCGAGTTATGAACCAGTTTCGAAATGCAATAAATGCATTTAATTTTGAAATGCATTTTAAAATTGGCTCATAACTCGAAAACAATTGATTTAGAGCTAAAATTTCAAGAGAAAAAAAATGTTTCTTTTATCAATCTCTACTAATTTGGTTGTACGAAATTTTTGGTTGGTGCAAAAAAAGGCATGTTGGAGTCGAAACTCACTTTTGCCATTCTTCTCGTTTCATTATTAGAACAGTAAGTGATCTAATTTTTTTTCAGGGAATCCTATTTTCAGATCCTACACACTCGATGGTCGACTTTACTAAAACAATTTTTTGGGGGTTTCTCAAAATCACTTATGGTGGCAAAAGTGAGTTTTGATTTTCAGCTCCTCATTTACCTTTTTGTTATACGAAAATGGAAGAAACGTTGGAAAATTTGAATATAAAATTTTGAAGGAAATTGATTGATGATAAGAAATGAAGGTTTTAAAATTTTTCTAATTTTTTTTAGTATTTTGATAGAGTATTTAAAGCTAGATTAGATCTGAGGGGGGAAGGGGGGGTAGAGGAAGCTACTTGGCTCCATTCAATGATGGCAAAATTACATTTAGAGTAAAAAAATTAGGTTTAATTTTGAAATTTTTCGAAAATGATGAGCTTGATTTTCGTAATGAGGTAAAAAAAAACTTGGAAAAATTGTGCTTAGAGTCAAAAAAATCTGGGAAAATTCCATTTCGGTTGAAAATTTTCAATTTTTGTCCCAGAAAATATTATTTTTGCATTTAAGAAAGGGAAAAAATGAAAATATTGAGTTGCTGTAATTCATAAAATTGGAAGACAATTGACGATTTTATCATCCTCAAAAATTTATTTTTATGCAAATGACTTTTTTATTTTTCCCAATGTGTTGCATTGCTCTGCACGAATTTTCCCACGAGTAGCATACGAGGAAACGCCGGCTATATGACCAAAATTTAAAATATTTATTCACGTTTTGTGATAAAAAATTCCATGTAATTGTGGTATCTCGTCATACGTTGATCCTTGAATACTGAACAAGGCCTAGACAGCTCACCATACACTAACATATCCTTTTTCGATACACACGTCTACTGAAATCCCATGCATCGGTAATTTTTTACATCGAAGGTTGGCTCAAGTCGATCACTTGGCCGACACGTTTTCCTTCTCGATTGTTCGGAAATACCGTAAAAATAGTTGGAATAACCGAGCCTACCATATACCTTTATAGTGGCCTTTTTGCCATCGCGAAAATATGAAAAAAAAATGGTCGGTGAAAATTTTGCCCGGCTGGTAATTTCAGCAGCTATGAAATTTCCGCTCTTAATGCCCGCTTAAATATCGATTCAAGATGAAATTTTCACGCAACCTTTTTTTTTTCTTCTTTTTTTTATAGCTCGTAACGAGTACGGTAAGATTCCACGTTTAAATCATGCCATAAAGGTAATTTTTCTTGCGGCGAACAACACTTCATTTTTCTCACGCTCAAAAATATATAGGATACGAGGCAACCGACGTATCCTAGGACACTTTTTTTAATTCCTCGTAAAAACGTTTTACCGGCGTCGAATCATCCCGCATATGTGTTTTTATCAATCCAGCCGCGTAAAAGAGTTGCTCCGTCGTTTGGGTGCGTTCGAGGGGGCAGGGGGGTTCGTAAAAATATCTCGCAGCGGATTCGGGTCACAGGCGTTTTTTTTTCTCGTTGTTGCGGCGTTTTGTAGGTACATCGTGTTTACTTACGCGTATTAAAAAAAAGTCGTCTTTAATTTATTTATTATCGAAAAAATGATATATTATCGAGGTATCGTACACATTTAACAAATTGCTTTAACATTTCCTCCGGTGGAGTTTCGTTTTCCTAGCCAATGGCTGGGTGTACTTGGTACCTTCGTATTTCCAAGTATCACGATTATAGGTACCTACGTAAGCTTTAATTATATTTACAAATACACAATGAATATCCCCAACCGGTGAAAATTTCTTAGATGTACGTCGAGAAAGGAGGAGCGGAGATTGGTTTATGAATTATGTAAAAGGCTCGAATTGTATTGCCCCTTTTTTTCAGATTCCTTTTTTCGCCCTTTTGCCAACCTGTGCTATTTTTTCTCTGCGTAGCCGTTCGGCCTTGTTTGTTTACCGAAGTCGAAACGTAATTATGCGGTTTCTTTGTATTTTGGCGAAATTTTTCTTAATTAATATTAATAAAAGCTCTTTTGTTTCGACGAACATCTTGTTTAACGGGCACCTACTATGGGGGTTCGCTTAACCTTCTTATGTACTCAGTCGACTGGGTGTTTTCGTTCGGTGTTTTTTTTGGCCAGCGGGACCGCCCCTGCGGCCTCTAAAAATACCAACCTTGTAGCCTGACGGATTGTTTTGGTTCGAATGTACTCGTGCGAACCAATTGTCTTGTGGTACATTAATATTTTCAAACGTCTCGGGAGAATTGTTTCGGGTATTTTGCCAGCACTGGTGTTTATTCGCGGTCATTTTAATATCATCGGTTCGATATGTGTTTATAATCGAGTGTCTTTTAGTAGGTCGACCGTTGGATTGTCAGAGGATTTGGATTCACGATGGGTACTGGAACGAGTATTGTTGAATTATTTTTGTATGGTTTTTTTATTTTTAATTGATAGGTTTAGTCTACAGTCCATGAGGCAAAAAGTGTTCATTGAGCGTGCATTTTTGCTGGACAAAAAAATCAGTTGGTTTATTGTAGGTATGGGTCCCGTAGTCCCAAAAAACCGAATTTTGGATTTTTGCCCCGGCACAATAGGGAGCTGAGGCCTGAAACCCCCCTTTTTTCTAAATTTTTAAATTTGACTTTGGACAAAAATTTTTTTTACATTCTGGTAGCAGACACTCCCCTGACTCCAAATATATGTCACAACCCTTGGGTCGCGGGCACAATGGGGTGCTGGGCCCCCCAATGTGCGATTTTTTGCCAAATTCGGCCATTTTTGGCACAATAATGCCTCTGTAGCATGATATCCATTCTCTGGAAAACCGGGAAAAGTCAGGGAATTTTGGTGGTCTGGAAAAGTCAGGGAAAAGTCAGGGAATTTTGGAATTTTCTCTGGAATTTTTCGAAAATCCCAAAAAAATGTAAATCATTTGTGACCCGTGCAGGGACAGGGTACCTAAAGTCGGAAAACATAATTTTGAGTTAAAGACAAAAATATGAAAAATGGGCAATTTTTTTCAAAAAATTTTTTTTCGCCTTTTTAGGTAGTTCAGACCTCTACGCAGCTTTAAACGTGTTTTTTCGATTATTTTTTTTTTTGAAAGTCATGATTTTTTCTAATTTTCAAATGTCTCTATCTCACTGAAAAATTGACTTAGGATGCTCATCTAGGTCTTAAAATGTTCGGCATAGTCTCCCCTATAATTTACGCCAAAAAACTCATTTTTGAAAAATCCGACTTTAGGTACCTTTTCCCTGCACGGGTCACATTTAAAAAAATGTTTTTTTTGCTTATTTTATTATAAATTTTTCAAAAAATTTCGCCCTCGCTCCGCTCGGGCCAAATTACAGTGGTGTGCGAATTATTAGACTACCGCAATATTCACTATCTAAATTTTCACAAAATTGTCGTTTTATCGCGAAAAAGGTACATTTTGATGAAACAAACTAATCGTAGGCATTCTAAACACTGTTGTCGATAACATCCAGGTGATTATTTTTGGTTTTGTATCAATCATTTGAAAAAATTAATTTTTTTTTGAAATTTTGCCTATTGGAAAATCACAACTTTTTTAAATGTAAAATTGATAAAATATCAAAATTGTGGAATGATCCGATGCGGAATTCTGTTGAACGGGCATCATAAGACTCCAATAGACACCAAATAACCGTTGAATTTGAAAATACATCACTTTTTTTGGAATGCGCCAAGTTACAGTGCCTGTCATAAGTTTAGCACATAGTAAAAAAAAACACGTTTTTTCGACCTATACCTCGTATTTTTGACCAAAATTCAAATGTAATGCACCTAGGAGGTGGGAAATTTTGCTGCGGATCTCCTCGTTTTGGTCTCGTTTCGCTATCTCTCTTTGTTTTTTTTCTATTTACAAAAATGTATCAAAAAATGTAGTAGGAAAAAATGGCAAAAATCGCATGTTTTTCAGTATAAATCAATTTATACATGGAAATAACACACTCGAATCAAAAAACTGAATAGCTGGTTGGATTCCTCGTAAAATTTCGGTCCAGAATTCGGGGTTTAAAAAAATCCCAAAAATTTTCTCTTCAAACTATGGCAGAATTTAATTTTTCAATTTGCAACAAATCGCGTTTGTGTGAAAATTGCCATAAAATGTGATTTGTTGCAAGTTGAAAAATTAAATTCTGCCATAGTTTAAAGAAAAAATTTTTGGGATTTTTTTAAACCCCGAATTCTGGACCGAAATTTTACGAGGAATCCAACCAGCTATTCAGTTTTTCGATTCGAGTGAGTTATTTCCATGTATAAATTGATTTATACTGAAAAACATGCGATTTTTGCCATTTTTCCCTACTACATTTTTTGATACATTTTTGTAAATAGAAAAAAAACAAAGAGAGATAGCGAAACGAGACCAAAACGAGGAGATCCGCAGCAAAATTTCCCACCTCCTAGGTGCATTACATTTGAATTTTGGTCAAAAATACGAGGTATAGGTCGAAAAAACGTGTTTTTTTTTACTATGTGCTAAACTTATGACAGGCACTGTAACTTGGCGCATTCCAAAAAAAGTGATGTATTTTCAAATTCAACGGTTATTTGGTGTCTATTGGAGTCTTATGATGCCCGTTCAACAGAATTCCGCATCGGATCATTCCACAATTTTGATATTTTATCAATTTTACATTTAAAAAAGTTGTGATTTTCCAATAGGCAAAATTTCAAAAAAAAATTAATTTTTTCAAATGATTGATACAAAACCAAAAATAATCACCTGGATGTTATCGACAACAGTGTTTAGAATGCCTACGATTAGTTTGTTTCATCAAAATGTACCTTTTTCGCGATAAAACGACAATTTTGTGAAAATTTAGATAGTGAATATTGCGGTAGTCTAATAATTCTCACACCACTGTATTACGCCTTTTATCCAATTATTGTCTTATTCATCATTTTTTGTCGATGTCTTTGTCCATTGAATTATGAATTATCCAAAAAAATTTCCCTCGCTACACGCTCGGAGTAATTTACTCTCTTTCTTTCTGCAAAATTTATTTTTAATCTTAAGTTTTTTGGAAACTTACTTTTTAATGAGCTGTAATGAGAAAGAAATGTCATGATACCCTTGACCACGATGTTGAAAAAAAAGGGAGAGAATGGAACAAAAATCGAAATTATTGGCCATGTTTTGGAAAACATGAATGAGGGAAAAGTGGTGAATTTTCATCTTTTGAAGATATTTTTTCGCAAAAATTTTCGTCCTCGCTTCGCTCGGGCTCAACACATTTATATGTTTTCATAAAATGGTTTATATTTTACCTTCTCATTCACTTTTTCATTTATTGGTACAAACTAAAAAATTGCAAGGGATTTCGTGAATTTATAAATTTGAGACAAGTGTTTTTCATTTTGGAGGGGAAGGGGTGAATGAAATGTGAAGAAAATTTTGAATTTTTAGCCCGGAAAAATCCGAATTTTTATTCGCTCAATTTGGTAGACACCCTGGCAAAAATTTTTCATTACTTAATTTTGCGTTGGAAAACTTGGTTTTCCTTTTTATTTAAATTTTTTTCTGTTGGTAATAAATTCAAATTTTCAAATTTTTGTGGCGAGGGGGAGTTGGATGGGCGGAAAAATTTTCAGAATTGGATTTGAATATTTTTTTTGACCCGAAGAAGGGCATCTAAAGATCTGGTAAAAAGTATCTAGTGATTTTGGAAAAAAAAAATCGTAAGACCCTATGCATTTTATATCATTTTTATACAAAATTTCGGGATGTAAGTACATCACGCGGAAAAATTACCCCCCCCCCCCCCCCTCCCTGGTTTACGAATATCATATTTATAAGGTCTGGAAAAATTCGAAAAATTGGTCTGGAAAACCTGGAAAAGTCAGGGAAAATCATTTTTGAAATATAGTGGACACCATGTGTAGGCATTATGCGGTATGCTGGACAAAAAAAATCAAACGCAATGTATTCTTGGGTTCATTCCTTGTCCAATGAGCCAAAGTTTGAGGAAAACTGTGGGCACAATAGGCCGTGGTGGAATTTCAAAGTTTTGAAAACACACGATTTTTTCCCCCTTTGTTAAAAAAATAAGTCATGAAAAAAATCTGAAACTTGGGTTGCGACATATCAAAATGGGTTAAAATTTCACGAGCAGAACGAAATTATTGATGAAAATTATACTTGAGCAATTTTAACCCATTTTGAGCCCCAAATTGGGTCAATTTTTGAGTATTTTCAAAGGATTGACATGTGACCTATGAAAGTGGGGTAGAATTTCGCCAGGAATTCAACAAAGCCATCCAATTTTTTTTTAGCAACTTTTGTGAATTTTGAGCTTCAAATTGAATCAATTTTTGAGTATTTTCAAAGAATTGACATGTAACCTATGAAAGTGGGGTAGAATTTCGCTAGAAATTCAACAAAACCATCCAAATTTTTTTTGAGCATCTTTTGAGAGATTTTTTTCATGACTTATTTTTTTAACAAAGGGGGAGAAAATCGCGTATTTTCAAAACTTTGAAATTCCGCCACGGCCTATTGTGCTCACAGTTTTCCTCAAACTTTGGCTCATTGGACGCGGAATGAACCCAAAAATACATTACGTTTGATTTTTTTTGTCCAGCATACCGCATATAGAGGCATTATTGTGCCAAAAATGGTCGAATTTGGCAAAAAATCGCACATTGGGGGGCCCAGCATCCCATTGTGCCCGTGACCCAAAGCTTGTGACATATATTTGGAGTCAGGGGAGTGTCTGCTACCGGAATGTGAAAAAATTTTTTGTTCAAAGTCAAATTTAAAAATTGAGAAAAAAGGGGGTTTTCAGGCCTCAGCTCCCTATTGTGCCGGGACAAAAATCCAAAATTCGGTTTTTTGGGACTACGGGACTCATACCTACAATAAACCAACTGATTTTTTTGTCCAGCGAAAATGCACACTACCTAATTTCGATTTCTAGAACACTTTTTGCCTCTTGGACTGTAGACCAGTTATTTAGAGCTGGGAATCTAAAAATGTGGAGGTTGGAGCCTTTTGAATGTGAAGAATAAAAATTGATTTTTTTTATACCTAATTCCTAAAAATTAAGTAAGAAAGATATGCTTGTGATCAAAAAATAAATTGAAAAAATATTTTTCATTTTTTTTCTCTAAATATTGAAAAATTTTTTCAATATTTAGAGAAAAAAAAACATGTAATGGTGTAATGGAATCGCAAATTTTGTGGTAAATTTTGAAAAAGTACCTATTTTTATGTGGATTTGAGTAAAAATATGATTTTTACACAAATATGAACAAAAAGGTTGAATATTTCGTAACATTTACTTTTGCATCTTGTTGATTCAAAACTATTCGTAGGATGATTCTCGACTCATCGTTGCCCCCCCCTCCCCTTCACCAATATTGAAATAGAATTTTTCAATATTTCGAGGAAAAAAATTGAATTTTTTTTTTTCAATTTATATTTTTAATCACAAGCATATTTTCTTACTCAGGTATTAGATATTGAAAAAAATCAATTTTTATTCTTTTTGTTTCAAAAAATGTGAAAAAATAATTTTTGAGAAAGATTTTTTTAGCAATTTATTGTTTTGAAATGTAGGCATTTTAATCAAAAATTACACTGGTCTGCATTTTTTCAACTTTTTTTCTGTTTAATTCACCCCTGGTAGGTGATTTTGATTTATTTTTTAGTGTTGAGTTCAAATATGATTTGAGTTTTTCTCCATCACGTCAGGATTTTTTATAATTTTGATTTTTTTTGTTGAGAATTTGTTTTACATTTTTTAATATCACTTTTGACGCTTAGAGTTGATTTTCTGGCCAAAAAAAGGGTCCTACGAAAAAAATGAATGGAACGTAAATTGTAGAGTGTGAAATTTTCATTTTGTAGAGTTCAATTGGGTTTTTTCATTGGAAGCTTAGCTTTCAAGATATATTCAAGTTAAAAGTTAAAATTCAACTTCTATATTTTATTGAAAATATATCAAAAACGAAGCCTCGTGGAAAAAAATTGATTGGACTCTTTAGAAAGGAAATTTCACGCTTTAGGTACAATTTTTGATCTATTCATTATTTTAGGCTTGATTTTTCCAGAAAATCTTTTTTTTTTTTTTTTTTTTTTAGTGAACCACATTCTCAACATTTTTTTGAGATACCTATCACAGGCTGGTAATTCGATAAATTTTTCCTGTTTACTTAATCGATTCTGATTGGTGATTCTTGTTTCTGTTTTAATGCCGAGTTCGAATATGATTTCAATTTTTCTCCATCTCGTCAGGATTTCTTCCAATTTCAATTTTTTGTTGAAAATTTTTTTACACCTTAAAGTCGAATTTATAAGCACTGGAAGGGTCCCGCGAAAAAAATGTATAGAACGTAAAAATTTTATTTTAAGAAGCTTAGTTTTCAAAATATTTTCAATACTTTGGGAACAAAAATTGAATTTTCAACTTTCAACTAAAATATCTCGAAACTTGGCTTTCTGGAAAAAACGAATTGTGTTTTACTGAAAGGAAACTTTACTCTCTACGATTTATGTTCTATTCAGTTTTTTCGTAGAACCCTTCCTTTGCTCAAAAAATTGACTTCAAGTGTCAAAAGTTATATCAATAACTGTAAAACGAATTTTCAGTAAAAAAAATTCAAATTGTGATGTACTTACTGGGAATTTTTTACTGTTTTTCTCGTGACCAGTGCGAAAAATACCATAAAAATCACCCATTAAATTTCAGACATAATTTTTTATGTTGACCTGTGTTATTAATTTCAGGGAGGATATTTTTCTTTTTTTCTTTTCATTTCCTTCTTTTTGATGGAAAACATGGAACTGTGTTTCTAATTATTTGATAATGAGGAAATGAGAATAAAGGTGAAAAATCATCCCTGCAATTTTTAAAGCAAACCCATCGGTATTGAGATCATTTTCATGAATAACCTAAGTACAATTTTTTCACATTTTTTGTGTGATCTAAAGAGGTAAACAATGAGTCAGAGAAATGAAATTTTTCCCACCTTTCTGAAGCCAAAATCACCTTTTGAGCTTTCTTCTTTGGTTTAGATTTTTCATAAAAGAAAAAATCGGTTTCTTTACCCTTCCCTCCCCTCAATTCTACTCTTCCACCAGAGCCAGCGAAAGTGAATTTGCTGACCTCTTTTTTTCCTTGAAGATTCTAAACTGAAATTCGCAACCTCCCTTCCCCTTATTTTCAAAACATCACAAATATAGTACCTATTCAAGATTTAAATATTTGATTTACCAGGGTAAAAAAAATTTTAATTGTAATTTTGGTAAATAATCAATTATTTAAAATTTTAGATAGAGACTGAAAGTCGAGAAGTGAAGCTTAGCTTTCAGGTTTTAGCTAAATTTTGGATTCAGCTTTTTGGCTTTCACTTTCAACCTAAATCATTATCCATAGTTGAAAATTTTTGGTAAAATCTAACCTAATAGTAAGTGTAGGATTTTCTATTGCATAAAAGAATTCGGATTACTCGACCTTTTTTTAGATACCCTACCTTTCCTGGTGCAAATGTACATTTTTCAGCTCAAAGATGTCATTCGAGATGTCTGCCTTTGATTTGAAAAAATTATCCACGTTTTTAGTAAAATGATGAAAATCTGGTCCTTGTACCTAATATCGATCTTGCCAAACTAGATTTAATCTTTTGACAGGATATTTTGATTTTTTCCAGCGTTTTCAATTTTCTCCACGAAGCATTAAAATCAACTCCTTTCGAGCATTTTAACAAAAAAATCACATTTTTGCAACGATTTCCATGTGAAACTGTATTATTTTCAATTTGTGTCGACGAAAACATTGATGTTAATAAAAATGCCTAACCGATTCGCCGTAAATACGCAACACTTGGGTATTTACGGCGAATCGGTTAGGCAATTCTATTAACCCGAATACTTGGCGGGTATAAAAACATGCTCTGGAAGGCAAAAAAATGATGATTGAATGGAAAATTTTTGATCTTCTTCTTCTTTTGAACAAATTTACAAAATTGTAGTGATTTTCAGTGTGACACACTGGAATATTTCAAAATTCAAGGGTGCAAAAATAGAATTTGTGAGACTATGGGAAGAACAAAATTTGTAGGCAGGTTTTTTTTGGGGGGTGCTGAATCCGATTTTGAACTCGTTTCCACCCTTTCTGAAAACCCGCCCTCTGTACCTACAGAGGGATGAAATTTCAAATTTTCAAAAAATATCGTGTTGGGTGTCAAAATATACGTTTTTTGGTGTCCTGAATTCAATTTCGAACTTGTTTTTACATTTTCTGATAACCCACCCCTCGACAAAGGGACGAAAATTCAAATTTTTGAATGATATCGTTTTGGGTGCCTAAATATGATTTTTTTGGAGCTGGATTCGATTTCAAACTCATTTTTACTTCTTCTGATAACCCATCTTCTGTAGAGGGAGATGAAAACTCAAAATTCTGACAAATATAGTGTTAGGTGATGAAATATAGTAGATCATCAGAAAGGTTGGAAACACATTTAAAATCGAATATTTTGACACCCAACAAGAAAATTTCAGTTTTTCAATCCAGTGTACAGTGGGTGGGTTATCAGAAGGGGTGAAAACGAATTCAGAATCGAATTAAGCAGTCCAAGAAACACACAGAACTGTATTTCCTATAATTGAAATCAACAGTTTTTCAACCCCAATTTTTTTTTTTGATTCTCAAAATAGTTTCAATACTTAATTTCCTTTTCTCCAGATATTTTTCAACTCTAAAAACTTTTCCTCAAATTATTTTTCAACTCTTAACATTTTTTTCATCTGGAATAAAATTTTTACCCACTCTGAAATGTTTTCCTCCAATTTTTTTCAGGTAGGTATAAAAATTTTTAAACCCTGGCATTTTTTCCAAAAATACATAGTTCATTTTTTAACTCTAGAAATTTTTTCTCAAAATTAAATCTTTCTCAATTTTTTTTGTTCTCAAAATTTTTTCTCAAAGTTCAATTTTTACAGCTTTTGAAATTTTTTTCTCAAAATTCTATTTTTTTTAGCTCAAATCATTTTTTACCTCTAAAATTTTTAAGATAAAAAATTTAAAAAAATTGGGTTGAAAAACATTTGAAGAAATTGTGAGAAAAAATCGAGAGAATGTCAAGTTTTTAAAAATTTTAAGATCAAAGAATAGGATTTTACTGTTGATAATTTAGATAAATATTAGTAAAATGAGAAAATTTTAGCAAAAATGAAAATCGAAGAAATTGAAAAAAATCTTGGAGCTAAAAAAAATTTTGAGGACGAAAGTTTAGTGGGTGAAAAATCTATTGAAGTTGAGAAAATTGATATTATGAGAAAAAATTTCGAAAACTGGAAAAAATTAAAATTCTGAGAAAAGGTACAGTTAACAGCTGAGATGATCAATGCAGCGGTGAAGATGACGAAAAAAATGAACGAGATCGCGCATAGTTCGGCCATTTTGTTGTTTTTAATAATCAAATAAATCGATTGATTGTTTTCTTAGCTATTAAGAAAATTCGTTCCTACTTATATGGATCCATCAAACCCAAATTTGATCATTTTAGGCCATTCTGGAGCCTCCAGCTGAGTTTTGTGTTTTTTTCTCTGCATTTTCGAATTTCTCCAAAACACATTGAAATTCCTATTTCCTTTTTTGTCGCACTGATATTAGTCAGGTCTCAATTGAACATCCGCGCGGGATTCTTGTTAAAATTGATTTTATGATTGATTTTTGTTTTAGACACTAAAACAAATAAATTTAGCTTAGATGCCTATTTTTTCCCCTCCCCTTTTTCCCAGGGTCCACCCCAACATTTCAAACGCGTGTGCCGCCCAATCTATGGGTCGTAATGCAAAAATTTTCAAACAAAAGTTGTTCCTCAACACGTTCCGTACATTTTCATTCCTCATAAAAATCCATTTTAGAGCAACTCCTGCCCCCCAAATTTGAAAAAAAAACATGTTTTTGAGAAACCCTCAAAATCACGTTTTCTTCATTTTAAACGAATAGTTTCGGAGATACGACAAAATTTGTAATCACAAAAAGTATTCAGAATTGAATTTCCTGTCCAATGAGCTCTATCACGACCATTTTCACCAACTTTTCCCGACAGAGTGGACCTCTCCCCTTCCTCATTTTCACCTAAGTTGGACCCACGAACAAAATTCGCTCCAAAATGAATTCCGATAGTAAATTAAATTATGTATTAGATATCGAAGAACAAAAATCGTTCAATTTTTTTTCGTGGGTTCAACTTTTGAGATAAGGGGGAGGGGGAGAAATACACCCTGTCGGTAAAAGTTGGTGAAAATGGCGATGATAAAACTCATTGGAAAGGAAATTCAATTCTGAATACTTTTTGTAGTTACAAATTTTGCCGTATCTCTAAAACTTTTCGCTTAAAATGAAGAAAATGTGATTTTGAAGTTTTCTGAAAACTGTTTCATTTTCAAATTTGGGGGGCAGGAGTTGCTCCAAAATGGATTTTTATGAGGAATGAAAATGTATGGAATGTGTTGAGGAACAACTTTTGTTTGAAAATTTTTGCATTACGACCCACAGATTGGGCGGCACAAGCGTTTGAAATGGGGGTGAACCCTGGGAGAAAGGGGAGGGGAAAAAATAGGCATCTAAGCTAAATTTATTTCTTTCAGTGTCTAAAACAAGAATCAATCATAAAATCAATTTTAACAAGAATCCCGCGCGGAAGCCTTTTTTTGTTCAATTGAGACCTGACTTATGCACAAAACTTCAATAAGAAAATTTCCAATATCGATGGCGAACAATTTTCTTAAAATTTCATCACTTTTTTTATTTTTAGGCATTTTTACGATATTCAAAGGAACTTGCGATTCCCATCATATTTCATCAAACGTTGCTACTTTCGGGCGTTTTTTTTCACGCAATAAACCAACCATCTCGAATATTCGACTCTTTTTTTCCGTTCCTCTATGGCAAATTTTCTTACACCTTTTCATGTCCAAGATATTCGGCGTTAAAAAAATACCTATTTCGTACATAAAAGAGCAAAACCTCGGTATAAAGTCCCTCGAACCTCAAACCTTCGGTACCTCGGTCCACATAAAAGCGTCATCCGTGCATTCTATCGAATTTAAAAATCAATTTGAAAGCCTCGACGCGGCGAGGCGCTTTATTACGCCAACGGACGTCAAAGCTATCAAGCTAAGTATGCGAGGGTCGTTAATGGTTCAAAGGGATGTTGAAAATGAAAACGCGCATTAGTGTGTGACTAATGAGACGCGTTTAAAGGTGCAGTCTGCTCCAGCTCGCATTTTCTTTACTCGGCGAATTAAGAATTTCGCGATTCATTAAAACTAAATTCTTCGCATTAAAAGCTTTATAAAAGGTACGGTGTGAAAAAGTTTAAGATTCGGTTTCCCTTTTTCACTAATTCTTGATGCGGTACGTTTCGGCGGCCGGAGGGGGGCGCCAAAATTCACTAGGTCTTTCGTTTTGCTCCGGCGCGCCGCGATGAAAATATTCGAAATATGCGTCACCTTAACCGCGGTCCGGAGGCACACCTCGGTGCTGTTCGTCGAATCGTGCGGATAAAATTAATAAAACGTCATTCAGTCGACTAATCAATTTTCCGGCAACGTTCTACCGTTGATTGTATTAATCGCGACACAAAAACGTCGTTCGACAATTAATCGCGCGTAATATGGAAAATGGCTCGATTTGCACAACAAACGGTGTAATTGAGTTGGCACTTTGGAGAGCGAAAGAGATGGCTGACGAGGGAGACCGAAAGCAGCACCAGAAGCCATCGCTGTGCACAATCGTGACATGAAATCAAAATTATCATACACATGTCATCGTGTCATTCCAGAAAATGGAAATTACTCGTATACATCAATCGACGAACGAGGCTGCCCCTCCCCCCCTCCAGCGTCGTGACTCCGGCTCAATCATCCACCTTCCCTCGTTTCCACGTTATTGTAATTACACGTTATCGATTAGAATCTGCCGATGAAACAGATACACGATTATACCTCACGGTGATAAATTATATTCGTCGCTGTAACGATAAAAGAATAAACGCTATATGCTGCAAGGCCTTTACACACAGTTTGCCTATCTCCGCCACCCAAACCCGAGCCCAAATTATATAACTCTTTGCTGATATCAAAACAACACAACCCCCTTTTGCCATCCACCTTCGCTCCTATCAATTTACTTATTCGCGTTGTCGTATACGTGCTGGGTAAATATATACGTTAGATATACTATATTGTCAAGAATATCAGTCGAAACTTGATACCAGAGACCCGAGGGTCTCGCTTTCTCTTTCACCATATATAATCTTACCAGCTCGTTACTAAATTTACAGCTAGGCATACAGTAACATCTCAGTACTGAAAAGAGATACCAACACGGTTCAAATGGCAGTGTGTTCCTGGTGGCATGGACGTTAGGGTGGAGTGAAAAAATAAACATATCTTGGATTTTGACCAAATTTGGTGGGATGGTTTACTTTTGAGTGAGAGACCTCCTAAAAAAATTTGAGTCCCATAGGAGCGAGGGGAGGGGAGCAGGAGGTGTTCAAAATGCACCTCCTTTTGAAAAAACGCTTTTTTGTGTGTTTTTTAGTCAATAAAAATTGTGTGAGAAGGCTTCTTAGCACTTCAAAGATGCAATTTGAGGTCGTTCTACTGTTTTTGATAACTTTTGACACTTGAAGTCGATTTTCTGAAAAAAGAAAAGGTTCTACGAAAAAAATCAACAGAACATAAATTGTAGAGCGTAAAATTTCCTTTCTATAGAGTTCGATTAGTTTTTTCTTAGATGGTTTAGCTTCCGAAATATTTCAATTGAAAGTGTTGAAAGTTCAACTTTTTTTTTGAAATGAAAATAGGTATCTCAAAAACTAAGCCAACTAAGAAAAAACTAACCAAATGTTACTGAAAGAAAATTTTACGCTCTACAATTTATGTTCCATTTATTTTTTTCGTAGGACCCTTTCTTTCGCCAGAAAATTGATTTTCTTTTTGTAGTGAACCACATTTTTAGCACTTCCCATTTGCAACAATGGGAATATCAAAGGGCGACAAATCGACAATTTTCTTTCTACGTAATTGATTCTGATTGGTGTTTCTGACCTACTTTTTAGTGCAGAGATCGAATATGATTTAAGTTTTACCCCATCGCATCAGGATTTTTTATAATTGGAATTTTTTGTTGAAAATTCGTTTTACATTTTTTTATGTAAATGACCACTAAAGTCGATTTTCTGGCAAAAGAAAGACTCCTACGAAAAAGATGAAAACAAATTGTAAATTGTAGAGCGTAAAATTTCCTTTCATTAAAGTTTAATTAGTTTTTTCTTAGATGGCTTGTTTTTTGAGATATTTTCAATTCAAAAAAAAATTTGAACTTTGAACTAAAATATCTTGGAAGCTGAACCTTCTAACTTAAGAGAAAAGGTTCATTCTATGTCAACTCGACCAGGTTTTGACCTTGGGTCTTCCGATTTCGCTCAAATTTTTTTTACGAGTCCCCCTCGATGATCTAATGAAGGAATCGCCGTCATTCCGATTCTATTTCTTCAGGAGGGCAGGGATGGCCCTTGTAATTTTCGTATAATTGGGATTTTTTGCGAAATGGCTCAACTTTGAAGGCGCATGTCTCGAGATCGGTCAAGTCTAAAATGAATCTGTTCATGCGGTTCTGTGGAGAATTGAAAGCAGATTCGAAATTGATAATCACATTTTGAAAAGTTCAAAGTTGAACTTTTGTGATTAAAGTTCAACTTTCATGATAAGTACAGAACATGAGGAGTCCCATTTAAAAATCTGAAAAATTACTAAGAAGAGAACTTTTTTTGTATTTTTTGACTAATTACTTTTCAAGATGGGATCTCAATATCCCTGGGGGGCACAGGGGTCCTTAATTTTGGCCAAAATTCAAAAAAATGTAAAAAGTGAAGTGATACATCGATTTTTACAAATTCGAAGGCGCTGAGTTCGAATATATGCTCAGTTATTCATCCGACCCCTCTGAACCCCTCTATCACCCCCCCTGGGGGTGGGGTCAAAATTCAAAAAAATGAAAAATAACGTGTGACGTGTCGTTTGTTGGGTTTTTGAGAGCACTGAGTTCGAATATTTGCTTATTTTTTGTATTTGACCTTTTAGTACCCCGTAGTCCTCAATTTTGAGAAAACACAAACAAAAAATGAAAATAGCATGTGTCATATCGATTTCTACTAACTCGAGGGTGCTGTCTCGATCCCCCACCCCCATGCCCCACACTGACTCCCAAATTACTAAAAAAAATTGAAAAATCAATGTTTTTTTCAAAAATGGGGGCTTCAAAACCCCAGCAAACGACACGTCGCCCGTAATTTTTCATTTTTTTCGAATTTTGACCCCATCTGCAGGGTTGATAGGGGGGTTCAGAGGGGTCGGATGAAAAAACTGAGCATATATTCGAACTTAGCACCTTCAAATTTGTAGAAATCGATGTATTACTTCACTTTTTACATTTTTTTGAATTTTGGCCAAAATTGAGGGCCCCTGTGCCCCCAAGGGTATTGAGATCCCATCTTGAAAAGTAATTAGTTGAAAAATACATAAAAAGTTCTCTTCATAGTAATTTTTCAGATTTAATCAATTCAAAGTCGATATACATTCCGTATTTTGGAATTTTATGATTTGCTGTTGGCTGCACTGATGTATAAAATTTTTATTTTTTACAAAATTCACTTTCAGTGGTTGAAAAATTTTTTTGTTCAATTACACGATGTAAAAAAAAAAATCATTCCAGCTTATTGGAATATTGCAATCTGCAGCTTTTCAACCCCCAGGTAGCAGTGTGCGTTTTGATGTAGAAACTCAAATCGCCTCTTTTAAGTACTAAGAAGGCTTCTCACACAATTGTGATTGACTAAAAAACACAAAAAACAGCGCTTTTTTCAAAAGTAGATGCACTTTGAGCACCTCCTGCTCCCCTTCCCTTGCTCCCAGGGGACTCAAATTTTTTTGGGAGGTTTCCCACTCAAAGTAAACCATCCCACCAATTTTGGTCAAAATCCAAGATATGTTTTTTTTCACTTCACCCTAATGGACATTGAAGATCGATAATCAAACTTTCAGACCTACCTATAGGGTGTCCACAAACTGAGAAACCGGTTCGGATCAAAGAATCAGGGTCCGGGGTTCTTATTGAAATAAAGTCTACACACTCTCAAAAGTTTCTCAAAAAAATTTGGATGGTATTTTTAAATTTCTGGCGAAATTCTACACCACTTTCATAGCTCACATGTCAATTCTTTGAAAATGTGCTCAAAAATTGACCCAATTTGGGGTTCAAAATGTGTTAAAATTGCTCAAATTTAATTTTCATCAATAATTTCGTTCTGCTCGTGAAATTTTAACCCATTTTGATAGGTCGCAACCCAAGTTTCAGATTTTTTTTCATAACTTATTTTTTAATGAAAGGGGGAGGAAATCGTGCGTTTTCAAAACTTTGAAATTCCACCACGGCCTGTGGTGCCAACAGTTTTCTTCAAACTTCGGCTCACTGAACGCGAAATGAACCCAAGAATACATTGCGTTAGATTTTTTTGTCCAGAATACCGCATTACGCCTACAGAGACATTGTGCCAAAAATGATCGAATTTGGCAAAAAATCGCACATGGGGGGGCAAACACGCCCGTGACCCAAGTGATGTGACATATATTTCGAGTCGGGGGAGTGTCTGCTACCAGAATGTAAAAAAAAAAATTGTCCAAGGTAAAATTTAAAAATTGGGAAAAATGGAAGGTTTTTAGACCTTACTCAGCTCTCTATTGTGCCAGGGCAAAAATCCAAAATATGGTTTTTCGAGGCTACTGAACCCATACATACAATAAACCAACTGTTTTTTTGTCCAGCGAAAATGCACACTAATTTCGATTTCTAGAGCACTTTTTAAGTCTTAGACTGTAGACTATTATTCAACTTTTTTTTAATATCTATCTCTACTTTTTTGAAACGTAGTTTCTGGGCATTTTTTTTTTCAAGTTAATAACCGGTTATTAAAAAAAGTTTGAGACAAAAGTTGTAGAGAATTAAACAACAATCATTTTTTTCCATAATTTTTTCTCCATCTTGCAATGGAAAAGATTTTATGGCTTATAAAATGGAAAAAATTATACACGAGTCCTTACTCCTTAGTACCATAACTTCTTTCCATTGCAAGATGGGAAAAAAGTTATGAAACGAAAAATGATTGTTTTTCAATTCTCTGCAACTTTTGTTTCAAACTTTTTTTGATATCGCCACTTTTTAATAACTGGTTATCGACCGGAAAAAATCACCCAAAAAACTACCGGTTTTAAAAAAGTAGATATCAAAAAAAGTGTGAAATAAAAGTTGTAACGAATTAAAAACTGAACATTTTACGTTCTGTGTTTTTTTTTAATCGAGCAATGGAGAAGAGTTATGGCTTGAAAAAGAAAAAATTATACTCAAACCTTTTGCACAACTTCTTTCCATTGCAAGATGAAAAAAAAGTTGTGAAACAAAAAATGATTTTCTCAAAATTCTCTACAACTTTTGTTTAAAAATTTTTTTCATATCTTCACTTTTTCAGATATTATTGGCAACTGGTTCGAAACTGCTGAACCGGTTTCAAAAAAACATAAATCAACACATCACATTTTAATCCCGTCAGTGTATAGACTTCATTTCAACAAAAAACCCAGACCCCAATTTCTTGACCCAAACCGCTCGGCTCCTTAATTTGTGGACACCCTGTAGCTAGTACTGAAATCGGAAAGTTTGATTATCGATCTTCAATGTCCTCGTCGCCAGGAACACATTGCTGTTTGAACCGTCTTGATATCTCTTTTCAGTCCTGAAATATTGAAAAGTGTTTCAGGTGGACAAGACTTCTGTGTCTCTACCTGGAAAAAATTCTAAATAAAATACACCCTTTAATAGGCTCATTTAAATTTTTAATTTACTCGTCGACATTTAAACCGTTCCCAATATACCCCTGCTAGGGCTTATACAACCTCAAAAGTCTACCAAAAAGTTTTCGACACAATGGCTCAACAGCAGCGACTCGACGACTCGATGTATTCGGCAGAATCTCACGACGCGCGAACCTGCTAAAATGAAAAATCTAATCTAGAATACTAAGATCACGTGTCTCGTCGTATACTCGTCCCAGTATCCCCGAAAAACTTCTGCCGTCGATTTTCGAGCCGGTGAAAAATTTAATTTATACATAATCGAATAAGTGTTTAAATTTCACCCGGATTTCTTTTTCTGAACTGACGCTTTTGTTCGGCGTCAATTAATAATTATTGAATTGAAACGAAAAAAAAACCGATCGAGTTGGATATTTTTTTGTTTGGATTGGAATACAAGCTCGAGGTTGATTAAATATGTAGACGAATGTTGAATTTTTTAAAACAAATTAGGGCGTTTTACGTGACGTGTCCTGGATTTAAGCTGAGGGCGGGGATAAAAAAATATGGATGGGGTACGTAGTTTATTATTCATCGATACCGTACAGAGATAAGACACATTTCTGATAAAACATTGTTTCAACGTTGTGATGAGGTTGTCGCTGAATAAAAATCAAGTTGAAATGAATAATTTTTGTAACTTTGAGGCAACATTGCCATCATATTTGTATTTTCGAGGGGGAGGTATCCCAACTCGAAGTAAATTTTAAAGGCCAAACAAAAATAAATCGAAAGTACATCCTTAAAAAACCCCATATCTAAAATTTCAGGTATTGAAGTTCATTTCTCGTATTTTGGCGAATTTTTGAAATTTCAAAATTACCTCATCGCCCTAAAAAATATGAAAATTCGATCTAATCAATAAAAAAAAACTGAAATTTGGTATATACCCTATTTTCGACCTCCCGAATCGATTGGAAGCGATTTCAAGACGTTTCGGAGCCTCCAGAAAATTTTGGAATTTTCCAGCACTGGGAAAAATTTCATAAAAATGGTCTATATGCACTTCAGCACCTATAATCGCGGATAACCAGTATTGGTGACCTATTTGATCGATTAAAGTGGAATTTTCCGGAAATCCTTATTTCTTGGCGGACCATTTTCCTGGAAAAATTAAAAAATATGCCCACAATGCACGCATCGAGGTAAAAGACTGAAAGTTGGTAGATGCCCATTTTCAACCTCTCGAATCGATTGGAAGCAGTTTCAAGACGTTTCGAAGTCTCCAGAAATTTGGAATTTTCCAAAACTGGAGAAAAGCCCATGAAAATGGGCTGCATCAACTTTGGCACCTGTAATCACGAATTGAAAATTGTGCTCTAATCAATCAAATATGTCATCAATGTGAATAATTCGCGATTATAGCTGTTGAACTTCATGTGGACCATTTTTCTAGGCTGTTCTCTAATTCTGGAAAATTCCAAAAAATTTTGGTGGCTCCGAAATGTCTCAAAATCGTTTCCAATCGATTCGGGAGGTCAAAAATAGGGCATATCTGTACTAAATTTCAGTTTTTCTCGTTGATTAGATCAAATTTTCATATTTTGCAGGGTGATGATTTTTTTTTGGAATCGACTGAGTACCATTGAAAGAGTATTCGGTGGTTTCTGCGGCTTTCTCACGGTCGAATGATAAACAGACCCAGAAAACTTGAAAAAATGGAGGTTAAAATTAAAAAACGTTTGAAAAAAGCTCGATAATTTTTGAGATGAAAAAATGGGAAAAATAGCACAATTTTCAGGCTTTTGAAAATTTAGAAACTAAATTGAGGAGTTATTCAAAAATATATCTTCCCTCAAAAGAAAACTTACATAAAGTTTCAATGTTTTCCAAAAAATTTGACAGAACCCCTTCCCCCTAACACAATTTCACTTTAAAAAATTTTTACACCATTTCAGTTGGAAATTCTTTCCCTTCTCGAAAAATGAAGACTCGCATTTATTACAAAATATCTTTCATTCTTTCGAACTTTTCGATGAAGTTGGAACAAAATTCAGCATTAAAATCATAATTGCTGTTGTATATTTTTTTCCCCGCATGTTTTTCGATCTGGGCTCGTAAAATTTAGCCTGGGTCAAATTTCACAAACTTTTGAAAGAAATTCGGTGCTTTTTATTTTAATGGGGAGAGGTAAACAATGAATTGTAAAAAATTTAAAAATTTTAGTTTAAAAAAGTCAGAAAATGTGAAAACGCCAAAGAGGTTCCAAAAGTGGTACAAGGTGGTTAAAAATATCCAAAATTTGAGAATTTTTCAAAAATCCTGAGCGAGTTATCAAATTTTTTAACATGTGGAATCTATTTTTGATTGAAATTGTTCTGATCCCTACTTAAACTTTGTGACTTTCTGGAGCCCGAGATTTCGAAAAATCACTATATTTTAACCAGTAAAACAACGCATCACTAAAAATCACTGCAGCCAATTTGTTCAGAAATCACTAAAATCACTGGGGTTTTTTCAGAAGTCGTTCAAAAATCATTTTTATCACTGAAGTCGTCCTTGAAAAACAGTGATGGAAGAGCCGGGAGCGAGCGGGAGCGGGAGACTAAAAGAGTGGTACTTTTTGAAAGAGCGAGAGTGAGAGCAAAGAGTAAAAAAAATTGAAATCTCAAAACTAATGAGAGCGTTCCTAAAAAAAATATACCAACTCATTTCAAGAGCATTCGTTGCCAATTTCAGGAATTTCTCACTAAAATCAGCGATTTTTCGGATTTTGAAAAAGTATGGTGATTTTTTAGTAATTTTTGAAAATTTTAGAAATTTTGGTGATTTTAGTGATTTTGGTGATTTTTTTCCACTGTTTGTCAGGTCTACTTTTCAATTTTCAGTGATTTTTGTGATTTTTGATGAAAAATAATTGAAAAAAATGACGAACTGTGTAAAAAAATCAATAAAAAACTAAAAATTGAAAAAAGTCTTGAAATGATGGAGAAAAAATCATTTTTCGAGACAATTTTGAATAAAAATTAAATTTCATACGTTATTTTCATTTTTCGGGCCCATTTTTGTCATTTTTGTCATATCTCATGATCCCATCACGAATAGAGCATTTGCCATTCATCAAAATGAAAATATTGATATTTGAACTTTATATATCAATATTTTCAATTTTGATGAAGAGCCAGGAGTGGGAGCGAGAGCGGAAAAATTTGAAGAGCGAGCCAGAAGCGAAGAGCAAGAATCATTTTAAAACATAGAAGAGATATAGAGCGAGAAGATTCATGATTAAAATGTTCAAAAGAGCGAGCAAGAGTGGGAGCGCTCTGATGAAAATGAAAAATCACTTCCATCACTGTATTCATCCTCAAAAACACCTTCATAAAAGTACCTACCTAAGTAAAAAAATGTCAAAATTTCCAAAAAAAATTTTCTCGCCTAACTATACTTTTTAGTACCAACTGAGTTCATATATGATTTCATTTTTCCTTCATCATTTCAGGACTTTTTTCAATTTTTAGTTTTTTATTGATTTTTTTTACACAGTTCGTCATTTTTTTCTATTATTTTTCATCAAAAATCACAAAAATCACTGAAAAATCACCATACTTTTTCAAAATCTGAAAAATCGCTGATTTCAGTGAGAAATTCCTGAAATTGGCAACGCTGTTCTGGGGTGGTTGAGGACAAAAGGTTAAAAATGTGAATAAAATTGATTTTTGTCCCCCCCTCCCTCCCCCTCACAATGCATCACGATTATGATTAAGGGTTAAAATGAACTCAGAAATGTATTCTGGAGATCGAATACCCCACATTTCAATCCCTCTTTCAATAGTTTTGAAAAATTTACAATTTTATCCGTTCCTCTGTCTCTAGAGCCTGTTTTTTGTTTGTTTTTGGTAAAAAGGCATCGGAAATAGACTCGTGATATAAAAAACACGAGTTTTTATACCAAAATTGATGCTGGAACCAGAGCTGATCATTAAACCATGCTCCACGAGCCATCGCTGCTTTATTTTGGCAACATTTTAAAAATCTTTCTTCGAAGGAACCGCACCATCCCTGTAGCTTTTTTCATCGCGATTTTCCAACATTTTAATAACGTGTATTTCAACGTTTCTCTCGATACCGTTGTACTCTCTAAATTACGAATGCGGTACTTTCACGATTTCATTTTTCACACGGGGCTTTTAATTCTTCGCGAGTTTTTAAACAAGCTTTTACGCTCCGGAATCGATATTTTTACCAGTTTTTCGCATCAAACGTTCGATTCATTTAGGAAATATCGTCGTAGCAGCATCGTCGTAGAAAAAAAAGACCCTGTAACTTTTTTTCTCTCGGTATATACTTACGCTTTGTACGTAGACGTGCCCATAAAACACGTCTCGTCGTCGATATTTCTTTACGTGTAACATTATTAAATCTAAATAAACGTCGACAAACGACATCGACACTCGATAAAAACACCCCTAATTCGTCGACGACGCGAACCCGTCAACTTGGCCAATGAAATCTTACACAGGTATGCGGGCGTGACGGGCAGAGGGTTCGAAGCTCTCGGCGAAGGCCCACAGGGGAGGATTGGAGAAGTTGGGCAAAACGTCCTCGTGTATTATTTCGCAAACGGTATAAAAACGAAAGTAATTTGTTCTTGTCACATAGAAAACTCGAACGGCGAAAAATTATATCGCGCTAGAGTAAAGTTGCGAAAATAAACAATTTCATACATACTATATACATATATATGGCTTAGGTGTTGATGGTGGAGCTGGGGCAAAGTGGGGGGCTTGTACCGCTATACAACTCTTTGGGAAAAATTTTCTATTTATTTTGAAAAACGAAATACACGCGAGATCTCATTTATACAATTATAAAAGCTAGCGTTTATACGTCTTTGTTTATTTTTCTCGTTAGTTGAACTTTCGCCGCGTCTAAATATCGCTGGATAGGCGGCGGTGTAACTACAAAGACGATGCCATACCGGAGACGTGGCGCGGTTTCAATTCGCACGTTGAATTTTTGGCTCTTTTCAAAATGCACGAGCTCCGTGGAAAAGCTCGAGAAAAGTTTTTCTTCGCAGTAAGCGATATTACGCCGCCGAATAAATACTTAATGCGTTCGGGAGTTCATTATAGGCGCGATTCTCCCCTCTCCCGGGGCCGTTCGAATTTACAAATTATCTAAAAGAGCAGAAACTTATTAAATATTAAAATTTAATATCCGAATTTGGTAAAAGCCTGGTTCAATACCGCTGATTTTCACGTTGGTCGATAGGCCTCCGTGGTACTGCAGAAACCGTGCCTCCGTCTGTGCAGTTAAATTGGCTCGATAGAAATCGCAAATCGAACAATAAAGCGGCCAGAATATAATAAAAAATCGACGATTTTTTCTCCGGTGTTTTTTTTTTCTTCATCCGAAGAGCTAAACAAGAAATGGAATTTCTTTTATTAAATAATCGACTTTTTCAAAGGAAATTTCCGTTTCGAATAAAGCGACGATTGAGAATTTCGCTGAAAATTATTTCGCCTAACGTCTGATTTAATTTAAGGATAAATTTTATCGAAATGGGACGCGTGCATGGCGTTTGTTTTGTTAAGAGTCGAATTCTAAAGCTAAAATATACTTATTTTTATTCTCCGTCGAACCTCGAGAATACAAATATTTGTAATTTCGGTGGCGTTAGGATAGCAAAACGGATTGTCACCGTGGTGGAATCAAATTCAATAAAAATTCCAATCGAGTCCTTCCGTTGGTTTTCTTTTATTGCCTCGTTTGGTTCGCGATTTTATCGATAATTGACTAAATTGGCCGAAAAATTCACCGGTAACGTCGATATTCCATCTTACGTTGGCAGAACTGCGTGAAAATAGACTTGAAAAATTAGCCATTAAAGGAAACACCCCATCTAAAACAAAAATTCTAATTTTTACATTGTATAACAAAATATTCATCGAGAAAAATACATAAAAGAAAGAAAACCACGATCACATGATGTAAAATTACACAAATTGGTTTTTAGGAAAAATATACGATACGAAATTCGATTCGTAGTTCGTATAAAATTATCAGATAAAATATACACGGAAGAGAGAAATCCAAACAGCCAAAATACGAGTAAAAAAAACCTTTCGGTATGTTAATTAAACGTAACGAGATCGTCGATACTTTTGAGAAAATTTGTATTCTCAGCTGTAGCCTCGCTAATGACCTCGTCGTGGTCGTCTTCGGTTATCATAATCTCGGTTACTCCTTCGCTGAACTTTTCACCTTCGGAATTTTCTTCCAATACGTGAACTATTTCGGTGGTACCGGAGTAAATACTTTGATATGGATTATCATTCACAATCCTAGCCCAAAACTTGTACAAAGCGCTGTATCCGAGGAAACCGGTCCAAGGTATACTGTTCTGTTTACAGTACCGAAACTTGGTCAATATCTCCGGCGGTATTTTAGCTTCGATGTAGTGAACGATGTTGAAATCAGGAACGCAATCGCATTTCGCTACGTACGAACCGTGCTCGTTTTCGTTAACGCAGTCCCAGTAGCTTACGTCGTCGTCGGAGCTTTCTAAATCGCTGAGTTCTTGTTTCACGTCGCTGTTGACGTATTTACATTTATTCTTGGATTTTGCTACGAAGAGTGGTTTGGGCGTTTCGATTTTCTGTAAAAATGAAATAGAGTGAGATGTGTAGAGGTAGTTTACGATTCAAAGGAGTGTTTTTTTACCGGAGGTGAAGGTGGAGATGGAGCTTTCTTGACAAGCTTTTGATCAGCGTGACATTTATATAAATGTAAACGTAGTTTGCTTAGTTTGGTAAACGTTTGGCTACATTCTTCGCAAGTGAATTGAGTCTGGTTGCTGACACAAGGGTGTTTCCTTAAGCTCATCTTGGTTGGAAAAGTCAACGAGCAATTAACACATTGATAGTTTTTAGGCTGTAATATTTAAAACGATTAAACAAGGTATCGACGAGGATATTGAAATAAATACGATAGCTTACTTCTTCTTCATCCTCTCCTTCGCCATTTTTCGATTTTCTTCTCGTGTATTTACGTTTTTTAACCTCGGCGTAGAAATAATCATTGTCCTACGAGATACAAACACGTATTAATCCAGTTTTAGTAGAAAAAACCAGCATTGAAGTTCAACTGAGAGTATAATTATTTACCTTTATACGTTTATCGCGTTTAGAAGAAGGTGAACGTTGAATTGGAGTATGTTGACGTCTGCAACTAATTCCGTGGACAGTTTTGATGTGTATTCGTAATAAATCTTGCCTAGCGAAACTTTCTTCGCAATGAGTACAACTGTGTGGCTTCTCTCCGGTGTGAATTAGTTTGTGAGTTTCGACGTAGCTCTCGTTTCGAAAATGTTTACCACAAACGTCACATTGGTGAGGTTTTCTCTGCGATAGAAAAAAAAATTAATTATGTGATCAGCAGAATATAATGAAAATGTCAATGCTTCGGATACCTTTTTATATTTGCCCTTTGGTTTGTACGATTTCTTTTTAACTTTATTGACTGGACTTATTTTGATATGCACCATATTTAAACCATCTTCGTTTTTATCGTCTTCGTCGATACATCGTATGTCTTCTATACATAACGGTTCTGACTTCACATCGACAAATTCGCCTGGAAAGAAAACGTCGTTATAGTGACGTATTTCTATGGTCAACTAATACGTAATACAAATGATTTTAAACTTACTCTCTTCGTGACAAATACAATAATACGTTAGGTCGCCCCATAAACCTAACGGTGGGTAAAATCGATCATCGTCCAGATCAATATCGTGACTAATATCAGCCTCGGAAAAATACTTCAAACCGATCGCTTTGGGGAAATATTTTCGCAATATAGATAAAGCCAAAGCTCCGTCATCGTTTAAAGGCACATCTTCATGAGAATCATCCTCCTTCGCGGATACTTTGATAAATTTTTCCATCGTTACGAACTCATTTACCAGTTGGTCGATACTGTCGGGTGAAAGAAAAGCTCGTGTATGCAAAAAATACAAAACTAGGAGCTTAAGTTAAGCTTACTTTATCCGATTGCGTTCGAATTAAAACGATTAACGAGTTAATAATGATTAAAATGTGAAAATAATTGCGAAAAATTTCAAAAAAATATTACAGTTGGAAAACGTAAACACAAGCGTGATGAATGTGTACGAGGTTCGCGTACAACTAGGTGTGGCATTCTAAGGACGCGAAACGCTAGGTCGCGAAGCTGATGACGTCACGAGTGCTGAGCGCTGATTGGTCGATAATGCAATGCTGACAAAAAAGTCGTAATTCGCAAGTCAATAAAACTGTAATGTTAATTTTTTTTCGAAGTTTTTTTTTCGGTGATGATTAGTTTATTTAGTTGTGGTTTTCGGTTTTATTTTTGAAAAATGTTCGTATTTTAATTAAAATTATTAATTAAAGAACGATTTAATGGCTAAAATGATGCTAAATAGTTCAAAACGAAAGCACACTTGTTTGTCGATAATGAAACCGTACCAGTAATTCCATCTTTCGCGTTCCTTACCTCGGTTTTTCGAATGATACAATAATCATGGGTTATAATGTTTATGGTTCGATATTTACTTATTTATACGAATATCTCGCCGATTTTATTGTTATTCCAGCGATGAGTTTAACACAAAGATGTATATTTTCAGCCGAAGATTCAGGTCCAGCTGACGGCGGTCCCTGCGGGAAGGTGTTAACGATTCTGTCATGGGTTTTGGTCGTAATGACCCTTCCATTTTCCCTATTCGTGTGTTTCAAAGTGAGTACTCGTTGAATTATGCGCATTGTATTTTGTGAACGGATATTTTTCTAATTAGAATTATGTTTTCAAAGGTTGTTCAAGAATACGAAAGAGCTGTTATATTTAGGCTGGGGAGATTGGTATCAGGGGGTGCAAAAGGACCAGGTAAATCATAATTTTCATACTGTATGTATTAACTAATGAGCCTTTGATGAGTGTTATCATCAACACGAGCATAATTTAGCTTACGATAATCCTTGTGACGTACTGTTTTTGAAGGTATGTTATTCATATTACCGTGCATCGATTCGTATAAAATGGTCGATATTCGATCGAGATTATTCGACGTTCCTCCGCAAGAGGCAAGTTATTCTTAGCGATGCTCTAGATGAGTTTCTCTAACGCGTAGAATAGCGTTGTTTTTTCTTTTCTTTTTTGATTACGCTGGCGTTGTTTTTTTTGCAACGCGTTGCGTTGACTCGAATTATATATTCTGAACGCTTATTACGCTAATTAAGCTTTTGGTTTGAGCCTGCTGCGCTCGTATGAATTAAAATGAACCTAGTATCTTTTTTTCTTTCCGTAAACAAATCGTGTTGAAAATTTTAAAATTGAAAGTAGATAGTTCCTTTTTACTGCCATTTTAAATGCCTGATTTACATTCTGATGTACTGTTTTATGAAAGATGATTGATTTTGATTGTATTTATAAAATATGCTTTGTATACAGGCATATTCTTCATTTTGCCCTGTATCGATAACTATGCTCGAGTTGATCTGCGTACTAGAACGTATGACGTTCCTCCTCAAGAGGTAAAATGCAATCATTTTATTGAATGTGGTGAAAATTGTACCGTCGTTGATGCAATTAAGAGCACTCGTCACGTTGTTGTCTTGTGTTGTCTGAATATTTACGTCACAGATGGGAGGGTATGGTCGGATAAGGGGAGAATTTAGCCTCAAGTGCTTTTGGGGTTCTAAAACACCTCAAGTGAGGTATTTTGACTGGAAAAAATTTTCTACAAAATTTTGGACCCTTATTTTTTCCATTTCAGAGTCATGATCATTTTATTGTATTATTTTCAAGAATTTTTATAATTTCAACGGAAGTTTATAATTTCAACGAAAGTGAAGGGAATTTTCTTTTCTTTGGCACGTTCCACCAGCCTTGCCTATTGGTCTTCAATTCTGTTTCATTTTCGAAAAAAAGGGTATTTGTGTTTTTGACATCCCCCCCCCCCCATCCAGTAAAAAATCAATACTGAATTAATTTTGCAGAGCGCAAGAACGAGGTGCTAAATAAGGATTAATTAAGAATTTAAAAAAAATCAAGTATCTGCGTTGCCCCGCTCTCATTCTCGTGAAGCTTTTTTCAATCTCGATCTGCCATGTTAATGTTTGTGAAAAAATTTCAAAAAATTCTCCTTCGGGTTCTGACCACGCAAGATTGTAGGTCTTTGGCACGATTTGAAGCCAAAGACATGGAGGATACGTGGACAAAAAAATTTCACATTTACTCGTTTTGGACGGGTTCTGTAGCTGCTCAAAATGGGGTTAACTACTTAAGCATATCTACGAAATATGATTCAAAAGTTTTGAAATCAGTAAAATATCGATTTTGGATTAATTTTGGGTCGTAGAGCATGAATATGGCATTACTTATTGTAATCCTAATTTTCTTGTCCGCGAAACCCGATTGAAACTTGAGAATGGCGAATTTTCAGGGAAGAAATGACCAAATGAAAAAACCATATTCATGCTGAGCTGGTCGAGATACCCGATAAAATCTCTTTTCACAATCGTTCTACTTGAAGTCTCGAATTTCATTTTTTTGTCATAAAAAATCAGTGAAAAAAGTGAATTTTGAAACTCATGAGGTAAGTATATATTTGTGCCAAAGAACAGAAAATCTCCTCGCTTTCGTTGAAATAATAAAAATTCTTGAAAATAATACAGTAAAGTGGTCATAAACTCTTAAAGAAAGAAGGTAGGGGGGGGGGGTGTCCAAAATTTCGTGTAACATTTTTTCTAATCAAGATACACCGATTTAGGTGTTTAGCAATCCCAAAACGCTTAGGACCTTTTGACGAGATTCGAACAAGGATTCAAATGAGCTAGTTGCAGGTGTTCACTGGTGCCTAACCATAAATAAAACAACATTAGGTGTACATTGATTGCATTTAGTTAATGTTGCAATTTTGTCAATCCCATTTTTCAGTTAGGAAATTCGAAAATGTTAATAATTGGATGGTTAAAATGAGAAATTTCGTAGTTTGAGCTTTCTCTTCATACAGGGTGACCCAAAAGTTCCGGAACGCAACGTTTCTTTCGTAATTTAGAGAGAAATCGCTCCACATTGCCTTGCGTTGATCTGTACGAAGGGTTGCCTACGTTAAGGTCGGCAAGGGTCAACGTCAACGCTGTACTCAAAATATCTGAAAAGGGTTGAGTGGGGGAGCCAATGTTGGCAATTTCACGAAAAGTTGAGGTTTTTTGTAAATTTTTGCCCCTTAAAATTTTTGATTAGGCAAAATTTGCATGCAATGATTTTTGATCCTTATTCAAAACTCTATAATATGCAACTGTTAATTTTTAAATACCTCAATTTTTGAAATTTTCAAAATTTTGGGTTTTGAAAATTTTTTTAAAAAGTACAAAAATTCAAAAAAAAAATTCAATGATATTTCGTAATCAATGAGGGATGAGTTCATATTTTTTAATGGCAATGGAGCTTCAGCTATACCGTGAATGGGTTTTCATTATTCGTGGGGCCTTATTATTTTTTTAAGAATCAATTTTCGCGTACCGGAAATTTCAAGTCACCCTGTATAAGCGCATATTAATCATAAAAATTCATCAACTATTTTGGAAACTGTAGCTTTATCACTTTATTGTTGCATTCGTGTAAACAAATGCCACGACTGGCGGGATTAAAATGTGATCTTTTTTTGAAACCGGTTCAGCAGTTTCGAACCAGTTGTCAAAAATATCCGAAAAAGTGGAAATATGAAAAAAAAAGTTTGAAACAACAGTTGTAGAGAATTTAAAAATAACACACGTCGACATTGGAAAATGCTGTTTGAGGTTTGATGGGTGATTTTCATAGTATTTTTCGTGCTGATTGAGAGAAAAATAGTGACAAAATTCCATCACTCAAGGATTTTTCACAATTTGAATTTTTCGTTTAACAGGTTTCTACTTTTTTTGATAACTTTTGACACTTCAAGTCGATTTTCTGAGAAAAGGAAGGGTTTTAAGAAAAAAATGAATAGAACATAAATTGTAGAGCGTCAAATTTCCTATCTGTAGAGTCCAATTAGTTTTTTCTTAGGAAGCTTAGTTTTTGAAAATATCTTAAATTTTAAAAAAGTTGAACTTTGAACTTTGAGCTGAATTATCTCAAAAGCTAAGCCTCCTAATAAAAAAAACTAATTGGACTCTACAGGTAGGAAATTTGACGCTCTATCATTTATGTTCTATTTATTTTTTTCGTAGGACCCTTTCTTTCCCCAGAAAATCGACTTTAAGGGTCAAAAATTACATCAAAAAGTGTCAAACAAATTTTCGACGAAAAATCTCCCAATTATGAAAAATTCTGATGTGCTGGAATTTTTCACCATTTTTCTCGTGGTCAGCGTGAAAAATAATATAACAATTATCCATTTAATTTAAAACAGAATTTTCTTTTTCTTATTTTAATCACTGTTTTTAGGCTAAAATGTAGCGCTGATTTTAAAATTTCCCCATCACTCAAGTTTCGCTGATAGATGATTATAATCTATTTTTTAGTGCCGAGTTCGAATATGATTATAGTTTTTCTCGATTACGCCAGGATTTTTTATAATTGGAAGATTTTTTGTTGAAAATTTGTTTTACATTTTTCTATGTAACTTTTGACTCTTGAAGTCGATTTTCTGGGAGAAAAAAGGGTTCTACGATAAAAATGAATAGAACATAAATTGTAGAGCGTCAAATTTCCTATTTGTACAGTTCGATTAGTTTTTTTCTTAGGAGGCTTAGTTTTCGAGATATTTTCAATTTTAAAAAAAAGGTTAACTTTGAACTAAAATATCTCGAAAGCTAAGCATCCTAAGAAAAAAACTAATTGAACTCTACAGATAGGAAATTTGACGCTCTACAATTTAGGTTCTATTCATTTTTTTCGTAGAACCCTTCCTGTTCTCAGAAAATCGACTTGAAGTGTCGAAAGTTATCAAAAGAAAGTAGAAAACCGTTGAACGAAAAATTCAAATTGTGAAAAATCCTTGGGCGATGGAATTTTTTCACTGCTTTTTTCGTGATCAGCGCGAAAAATATTTTTAAACCTCAAACAGCATTTCAAAAGTTAAAAATGTCAACCTGTGATTGGTAATCATTTTTCGTTCCATAATTTTTTTTTCGAGCCATAAAAATTACAGAAAGTGAAATGTCAAGTTTTTAAATTCGCTACAACTTTTATTCCACACTTTTTTTTGATATTTCCACTTTTTAGAAACCGGTACAAAATAAACGCCAATTTTCCAATTTTCTCAGCTGTTTTTTTTTTCAAGTCTATAACCAGTTATCAAAAAGTGGAGATATCAAAAAAAGTTTGAAATAAAAGTTGTAGAAAATTACAAACTGAACATTTTACGTTCTGTAATTTTTTTTTCATCTTGCAATGGAGAAGAGTTATAGCCTTAAAAATGTAAAATTATACTCAAGCTCTTCGTACCATAACTTGTTATTTTCATATTTAAGCTAGTTCGGCACCAGCAAGGTATAACCAAAGTTTTTTGTTTACATGTTCATCGTTTGCGCAATCTCGTTCGAATTTGGTCAATTAATTCGCCTAGTAATCGTATATTATGATTTTTTTTCATACCCTTTGAAGCCCAATGAATGAGGAAAAAGTTCAGTACAAACTGGAGTAATTTTCCATGCCACCTCGACCATCTCACCGGTGTATCGTCGTTGACAAAAATTGTCACCTAGCACGTGTCTGTTTCCTTTCACGTATCTATATCCACTCGTTGCAAACATACTCCAAATACAACCCATTACGCATCACATACTCCTCGCTATTTATATAATCATATTTTACAGCTTTTGGCTGCGCATTTCAAAGTAGCTGGTAGACTTTGCACCGTGTACGTGTCTTTTGGAAGAGTTGAAATTTTGATGTGCGTGTATACGATCTAAGCTTATAATGCTCGAGTAGTGTATCGACGAGTTTTATTTTTTAAGGCGAAAGTTTCAACTTTCTCATATTTGACGAGAGTAAAGTTTAATAAAATGCCAACATGTTAGCGTCGCGTTGTTGAAATATTGATGATGGTACCTTTTTTTATTGGACGAGTCGAATACACGGCGGCGGCGGGTAAAAAAAGGCAGGAAAAATCGGCCGGCTTGTTGAAATCGTAAAAAATTAATAAACTCGAAAATGTCGCCGGTTCTTGACAATGAGTCGGAATGAATTTTTTTATTTTCCAATAAAGCCAAAAGTATCGGTGAAATGTTTGACTTGTTATTAAATTTTTTATTTTCTAAGCTCTTTTTACCCCTTCTCTCGTCCGCCACGTCTTTCTGTCTCTGTCGCTATACTCGACGCAAATAAATAAAATCCCGGGTATTTTTACACGATGCTTTTTTCCCATAGGATTACAAGTGCGTGTGTAAAAAGGATTTGCGATGCTGGACTGCGAAATATGTGTATTGTAATATGGTTGACGTCAACGAGCCGAAAGCTCCTTATTACCTAACGTTCGCTAGTAGGTAATTCGTTGGAAATTGTTTGTCAACAATGGCAACTAAAGCGATGGAAAAAAATTCTATCCGGATAACTTGTTTGTATTCGTCACGTAGCTGAACGCTGTACGGAAAAGGCTATGTTGACGTTGCCTATGTTTCATTTTTTTTAAACCTCCAAACGAGCCGAGCTTGCTTACCGCATCGTTTACTAGTTCGTACTCTTTTCTGAGCCGATTTCGAGATGATGCCGAGACGTGGTGGGCTGAGGAATGAGATTTTGTAAAGTCTGGGTGTAATATTTTACCAAATTAGAGGAGTAAATTAGCAGACAGATTGGATCCAGGGTGTCCATTCTCTGGAAAACCGGGAAAAGTCAGGGAATTTTAGAATTTTCTCTGAAATTCTTCGAAAATCCCTCCCCCCCCCCCCCCCAAAAAAAGGATAAATCATTTAGAAAAGTGTTTCTTTACTTATTTTATTCTAAATTTTTCAAAAAATTTCGCCCTCGCTCCGCTCGGGCCAAATTATTGCGTCTTATATCTGATTTTTTCATTTTTATTTTTTGTTGATCATAATGTACAATAAATTTGATATTCAAAATGCATGTCTTTCTACAGAATTTGTTCAAAAATTAAAATCTCAAGTTTTTTGGAAACTTTTTGATGAGCTGTAATGAGAAAATGTTGAAAAAAAGGGAAGGGAATGGAATAGAATTCGAATTTATTGATCATGTTTTGAAAGACATGAATGAGGAAAAAGTGGTGAATTTTTATCTTTTGATGATCTTTTTTTGCAAAAATTTTCGCCCTCGCTTCGCTCGGGCTCAACGCGATTTTTATATTTCACCTCCTCATTGACTTTTTGATTTATTGGTACAAACTAAAAAATTTTCGGAGATTGTGTAAATTTATAAATTTGAGGCATGTGTTTCTCTTTTTTTGGGGGGGGGGGGAGGTGTCAGGAAATTATTGAATTTTCAGCCCAGAAAAATTCGACTTTTCATTCGCTTGATTTGGTAGACATCCTGGCATAATTTATTTCATTTTGAAAACCTAATTTTGCATTGGAATACTTAGTTTTTCCTTTTTATTTGAAATTTTTTTTAGGTAATGAATTCGAATTTTCAAATTTTTGTGGTGAGGGGGTTGGATGGGTTTAAAAATTTTCAGAATTGAATTTGAATATTTTTTTGACCCAAAGAGGAGCATCTAGAAATTTTGTAAAAAGTTCCTAGTGATTTTGAAGAAAAAAAATTCGATGTATTTTGTATCATTCTTATGCAAAATTCGGAATGTAAGTACATCACGTGAAAAATTACCCCCCCCCCCTCATCTGGTTCACGAATATCATATTTAAAAGGTCTGGAAAAATTCGAAAAATTAGTCTGGAAAACCTGGAAAAGTCAGGGAAAATGATTCTTGAAATATAGTGGACACCCTGGGATCGCTATTTTTTTCAAAAATCATATCATGATAGAGTTTTGGATGTAAATGAAGTTAATTGTATGAGGTTTGTAGTGAATTTTTTTGAAAAATGCTCTTCGGAAGTATTGAATTGAGAGAAAAATTTCAATGGCGATCTTTGAGAAATCCACTCGTTTTACTGGAATGTTTTCTAAAACATGAAGCAGAACTGAAGAACTGGCAGGTCCGGACTGTACCGATTGCAGGACAGAAAGAGAAACCTAATTTCTCTCCTTCTCCCCCCCCCCCACCATGATGGCAAAAATCACATTTCAAGTTGAAAAAAATGGGTTGGAGTTGAATTAGAAATATTTTTCGAAAATTATGACTTTTTGGGGAAAATTTTGCATTGAGGTTTGAAAAATGAAAAATTTCTTTGAAAAGTTGGGAAGTAAATTCTGCAAACCTTGTTTTTTTTTAAAAAATTGATCTGAGTAAATGAAGTATTGCAAAATTTTCAACATTTTTAGTTCTTTGTGTTACCTATGAATAATTATGATCAGTGTTTTAGCAAATTCTGAATTTTCAATGAGTAGATTTTTTTAAATTCTGACTGTAATTCGTTGAGATTCCCAAAATTTGGAAATTTTGTCAAAGAGCATTTCCTGTTAAGATGGTGAAATCGGCCCTTGAACCGATCGGAACAAAAATCTCACAAAATGTTGGTATTGATGTAAAACCACCCCAAAAAAATTTACAACCCCCTACCCCCACCCCCAACCGAATTATGGGGCCATTATTGCTCGAAATTCAATAATTTCTATCTCCGGAAGGGGTGGTTCAAAAATTTTGAAATTTTCATAGATTATAGACAGTATGTAGTAGTATATGTGATATTTTTTTCAAAAAAATTTTCCCAAATTTTCCAAGGTTTTCCGCGGTTTAAAAATTTCAAAAATTCGTCAAAAAGGGGGGGAGGGGGAGCCCCAAAATTTTTTTCTCTCCAAAATTTTGTGACGCCCTTGGGTACAACATATATTTTTTTGGAGACCTAAAAATGAGTGCAACATGGATTAAAAAAATGAAATCCATAAAAAAACACATTTTTTCGATGTTTTTCCACCTTTCTATAAGAAGTTTTAAGGATGGTATTTCCAACAAAATAATAATTTTGGGCAGATTATGTCGAAAGACACTCAAATAAACATTTTCCATTGCCGGGGTAATCAAGGGAATGATAATACGCGGCGCGACGCGATTGAATGTGATTTTTCTACTTGCAAGCGGGTACTCGCATTTCCCGGCCGCTACTCGTGGCGGTGAACTATTCGCGTACGCGCCATTTCGAGGGTTGAACGAGAACTCATTCTAAGTAACTGATATTAAAATTCCCTAAGTTTTCAACATGATAAAATTGAAAGGTTTCATTTCAATGTAAAAAATTACTTTTTCTTAATTTATGCTTAGAGATTCGAGGTTTTGATTTTTACTTACAACCGGAATGAGTTCCCGTTCAACCCTCGAAATGGCGCGTACGCGAATAGTTCACCGCCACGAGTAGCGGCCGGGAAATGCGAGTGCCCGCTTGCAAGTAGAAAAATCACATTCAATCGCGTCGCGCCGCGTATTATCATTCCCTTGATTACCCCGGCAATGGAAAATGTTTATTTGAGTGTCTTTCGACATAATCTGCCCAAAATTATTATTTTGTTGGAAATACCATCCTTAAAACTTCTTATAGAAAGGTGGAAAAACATCGAAAAAATGTGTTTTTTTATGGATTTCATTTTTTTAATCCATGTTGCACTCATTTTTAGGTCTCCAAAAAAATATATGTTGTACCCAAGGGCGTCACAAAATTTTGGAGAGAAAAAAATTTTGGGGCTCCCCCTCCCCCCCTTTTTGACGAATTTTTGAAATTTTTAAACCACGGAAAACCTTGGAAAATTTGGGAAAATTTTTTTGAAAAAAATATCACATATACTACTACATACTGTCTATAATCTATGAAAATTTCAAAATTTTTGAACCACCCCTTCCGGAGATAGAAATTATTGAATTTCGAGCAATAATGGCCCCATAATTCGGTTGGGGGTGGGGGTAGGGGGTTGAAAATTTTTTTGGGGTGGTTTTACATCAATACCAACATTTTAGGAGATTTTTGTCCCGATCGGTTCAAGGGCCGATTTCACCATCTTAACAGGAAATGCTCTTTGATTGAGGCTCAAAGTGGTGCTAAAAATTGAAAAAAATTTGCCTTTGGCTCAAAATTTTGAAATTTTTATTATAAAAAATTTTTTCGGCAATTTTATTGGGTACTGTCTTGAAGTTGAAAGTAGAAGAAATCAGTCAGCATCATTTTAAATTTTAAATTACTAGGGCTGAGATTTTTATGATATCGCATATTTGATAGCGTGATAGTAGATACCGCATACCATGGTTTCTTTTGCGATTCATGCATTTCTACGCCGAATTATGCAATTTGATATCGCATATTTTTGCTTATTTCGACGTAATTGCTTGAAAATGCTTATTTTAGCCAAAAAAAGGCCCTTAAACCACTTATTTAACGCTTATTTCGACCGTTCTCGCATATTTGAAAAAAAATCACTAAAAAACAGCATAAAAGTTGAAATTTTGAGCTTAAAAAAAATCAACTCTTCAAAATTAAAAAAAAATTCAAGATTTTGTCTGTGACTTGTCGAACGAGTTTTCTATTTGTAGTCGCATCGTTTTCACGAAAATTTTAAAATAAAAAGTTCGATGTTTTTTCTTCTCATAATTCATAATTTTATAAAAGTTCGATTTTTTTTCTTCTCGTAATTCATAATTTTATAAAAGTTCGATGATTTTCTCACTTTACTTCTTTCCTTATTCTAATTTAGTAATTTTGAAAGCATTTCCGCATTCAGATTAAAAATACCTACATTTTGATATGCTGCATGGTGGGGTTTGATAGCGCATATAAATGCTTTTTTAGGCAATTTTAATCGCTTTTTATAAGCGCTTATAATCGATTTAATAGCGCATAAAAATCTCAGCCCTATAAATTACATATGTACTTATCTGAAAAAAATAATAACAAAATAAAAACTCCGTTGTGGAAAAATTTTTGACATAATTTTGCTCCTGCTTCGCATAAGTTTTTTTAATGTTTTTTTTTCAACAATAATGAAAAAATAATGAAGTTATTCCATCTCAATTCAGCCAAACTGTACAATCGAGGTACTTTGAGTCGATATGATTACGCCGGCCACTGAAAAGCACGTTCAAAGTAGATTCAAATGTAGGTGCTTGGGTTCCACCAAAATTTCCAAAGTTCAATTTTTAGTAGACTGAAAAAAGAGGAGACATTCGAATTAATTCAAACCAGCTGAAAAATTAATGCAAGAATGAACGAGTTTTTCAGTCAAGAGAAATTAATACCTTTCTTGAAGTCGTTTGGAAATCTCGAAAAATCCTGTTTTTTGATTTTGAAGTTTTTTCAGATGCTTTAAATCAAAAATTTCTAAAAAATCAAAATTTGGTATTCAGAAATGAAAAAATGTGTGTTAATTTTTAAACAGAACTCGTCCGAGCAAGTGGAGGGAGGGAGTAGAAAAAGCAGCTTCCCTCAATGATGGCAGAATTGCATTTCGAAAATGAAAAATAGAATTTGATTTAAAAAGTTTTCAAAAGTGGTGACTTTGTTGGAAAATTTTTATTTTGAGTTGAAAAAACTGCAAAAATGGTATTTCGAACGAGAAAAAATATTTGTTTTTTTTGTCCTTCCAGTGAGCCAAAACCAGTTTGCCTTTGTTTTTAACCCCTTATCAAAACTGAATTTCAGTTTTATAATTTCATATATCTAAATTCAGGCTTGGCTCGGTCGTTCAAAAAATGAACGAAAGTTCGTTCATGTTCACGAACGAAACACCAAACTGAACTGAACGAAATGAACGAACGAGTTTTTGAAGACGAACTGAACGTGAACGGTGAACGGTTCAAAAAAATACGGAAATGAACGAAACGAACGAACGAGTTTTTGAAAACGAACTGAATGTGAACGTGAACGGTTCATATAAATGAGCTGAACGTGCCTAACGTTCATTTTTCGTTCATTTTTTCATTCAGACGCTAAAAAGTATTGTTTTCATGGAAAAAGAGCAGCAAGTGAACAAAAAATTCGTTCAAGTTTTGAAGTTTATGAACGAAACGCTAAAATGAAAAATGCTCCAAGAGAGAAAAGAAAAGAGATAGGAAGCCCCTGGGTGTGGCGTAGGGTGGGCTGTGTTTAAGTTAGTTTCTTCGATTTTGCCAATTTTTTTATATGTCATTTGGTTTGAAAGGGAAACCTCCCAGGAACATTTTAAATCCCCACAGACCTTTTTTTGGGGGTATTTGCTCCCAAAGTAGAGTCATTTTCGAAAAATTATCCCATCAAAATCGGTATTATTTTTGAACACCCTACTCTCTCATTCTGAATCAGTAAAAAGTTACTGATAAACAGTCAGAATTGCAACACAGGAAAAAATCAGCAAAATTCACTGATTTTTAGCGAATTTTCGCTGATTTTTCAAAGATTTTCACTGATTTTTCTGCTAATTTCACAAATTTCACTGACTTTTCAGTGATATTGAAAATTTTCTCACTGTCAGGGGTTATTCTAAGGGGTAGTTCCAGCTTGTTCAAGTAGTTCCAAAAATTCGAGTCGGTAGTCCCAAAACTGTTCGGTAACTCCAAAATTGCTTGATAAAGATTCTCAAAACATTAAAACATAAAAAAATCTCTTTTTTGAGCTTCAAAAATCTAATTTTTTCAGAGCTTCGCCCTCGCTTCGCTCAAGCATAAAAAAATTATAATTACATTTGAGTATCAGGTATTTGCCGTATAAACCCCCCTTTCATTATATTAAACAGAGATTCTCAAAGCATTAAGACAAGAAAAAAATGTCTTTTTTGAGCTTCAAAAATTAAATTTTTCAAAAGCTTTGCCCTCGCTTCGCTCGGGCATACTTTGACAAAGTAATCATTATGTACTATTTAGGGTAATAGTGCAAAAAAAAAGCTCACGTTCGTTTCCTTCCTCTAAAATCTTTCTGGTATCCTAAGTCTCCATATACCACTCTGTACTCCCCCCCCACCACCACCCCAAAAATGCCTCTGACCCCACTGAGTGGTATTAAATTGATTCAACAATAAATTCTCTCTCTTCTAATACCTTTAATTTTCATGAAAAATTTCTATTTCCCTTTTTTTCAAAATCAACATTAAAATCTTGGTAGTTCCAAAATTTCCTTAGAATAACCCCTGCTCACTGTTTATCTCCTGTGCTGCAATTCTGACTGTTTCTCAGTGATTTTCGATAATTTTCACTGATTTACGTAGAAATGAAAGAATAGCACTTGAAAGATGAGATTTGAGATGCTGAATCTCGTGGTATATTTGGTTTTTTGATTGGAGGTCATTGGACTCTTTTAATTTTTTTTTGAAAAGTCACAGGTCGATCTTTTTTTTAGGTAAAAATAATTGAATTCAAGACTTTAGGCAAAATGGTTGGTCAAATATTGTAAAAGGGAGTAATTTGATCTGCTGAATACGAATCTAATGTTGGTTTTTAGATTTGATCATTTCTTCTCATAAAATTTTGCAATATTGAAGTTTTAATCAAAAATTACTTACTCGCAAGAATATCTCACTGACCAAAAATAGGAATTTTAACCGAAGGATGGGTTAAATGAAAACCCCAACATCAGATTCTTGTTCAGCAGGTCAGATTACCCCTTTTTACAGTATACGAGCAACCATTTTACTCAAGGTCTTGAAATCCTTTTTTCTTTTTTTTGTAAAAACATCAATTTACAACTTTTTTGAAAGAATTTGAGGGGGTAAACGACTTCCAATCAAAAAACAGGGTTCGTATACAGGGTTCGTATTAGCACAAAAAAGCACGAAATTTTGTAAAATAGTTTGAAATATTACTAAATTTTGATGAGATTTTCCTATATTAGGGTGTCTAACAGGTCAAGCTGTCCTGTTAAGTCAAGATTTTTTCAAAAAGGGCATGCTGGTCCTGAAAAGTCAAGCTTTTTGACCAATTTCCCCGGATTTACTCCAAAGTTCAAGTTTTTTTCAAAAATATAGCTATTATTAAAAATTACTTTTTTTTGAATTTAATGTGTTTTTTAAAATTTTTATTTTCTATAAATAGCTACATGCACACAAATATATCGATTTCTCTTGGGTGGGAGGGTGGGGGGTACTGGCGTACAGGCTTGTAACTGGGGGGGGGGGGGGTGTTCGGAAAAGTCTTGCAAAAAGTCATTCCAAAAGGTCAAGCCAAGTCAAGCGTTCCTCAACAAATTTTGTCAGCCACCCTGTATATTTTTCGATTTTTTTGGGGACCGTCAATTTGAATTTTTCAAAAGTCAAAAGTCGCTCGAAAAAATTGCAAAAAAGCGCGAATTTTTGTTTTTTGATTTCAGCACGAACCCCGAAAAAATCAAACACCTCGAAATTCAGCATCTCAAATTATATATTTTCAGTGCTAGGGCGTTCAAAAATCATACAAATTTTGGGTTTTTAAACTCGAAAAACTTTTTTTTTTCAAAAGGTACTCCACTTCGAGAGCACATAGCCCCCCCACCCCACCCCAGAGTTCGTTAGAACTCCAACATTTTTCCAAGATGTTCTCCACTCAAAAACTATGTAACATATCAAAAAATTGAAAAAATCAAATAAACGTTTCAAAACCTGACCCAACCTGGTATGGCTGCCTATTTGAACCTACATCTCAAACATCACCCTCCTTCGATCACACCGCAAAGCTCTAAAACCCCACAAAATTGAAATAAGCTTTTAAAAAATGCTCAACAGTGGAAAATTCTCTCACATCGTCATTCCAACCACGTAATCCAATCACCGTCGCTACAATCGAATCGAAAATTACACCTCGACGATTTTTCGCATTGCGATGCAAATTGCATAATCTGCGATTCGAAGGAACCGTATAATAAATAATTACAGAACACACTGTATGGGTAATTTACCGGGTGGTAATTCTCATCAGACTTGTGACTTGTGTTCTGGATTGGGACCGGTGTCGAGTTGATATATCTAGACAATTATCCGATCACTGCTCACTTTTGATTATTACAAAGAGTAAATTTAACTAACCATTGAATGGAAATAATATACGGATTCGATTCCAATAAAGTACGTGCCTCTATTGTGAGTGACGAAAGAGAAGGCACCGTAGTGTGGGGCGTTCGTTATTGACTCTAAAGTACAGATTTCACTATTCCAAAGGTGGCCGGGGCTGGCGATGGTATTAAGGTTGGAAATTGAATTTCAGCCGTTGTAATATGGTACGACGTGTAATTGCTAGATAATGTATAGCTTTTAGATGCGCGTGACGTCGAGCATCTGAAGAATATGTAGTAGGATACTTGGAATTTGGCTCGCGTCATCTCGTATAAAATTTCAGTCGTAGTAAAATTTCAAGTGCAGCACCTCCCTTATTTCATGGAAGGTATCGTTCGAACGGTCACGTAGTACAATATGAAGGGTGCGAGCTTTCGTAGGTAGAATTATTATATTATAACACCGGTGATACATGACTGGCAGATAGATTGACAGAACGTTGTTGGCGTTTTATTGACTTCGTTGAGGTATTTAAGATACCGACAAGCGTGTCGGTATGGGCCGGACTGGATATACCAGTCACCGAGTGTGAGAGTAGCTTGATCCTTTAATATTAGTTTATTACAGAGTTTTGGTTTGGATTTTTTTTCTTTTCGTAAGCAACATATTATTTGGTTTTGTAGTAACAATTTTGTTTGGTCGCGTTTATTTTTATTTGTGGAGATTATCCACACGCAGCTTTGTCTCGATTGTAAAATGTGAATGTCAGTGTTGGCCAAAATTGTTATTTATATGGCGGAATTTTCCGTAGGTTTTGACCAAAGACAGCGTGACTGTTTCTGTGGACGCGGTTGTGTACTATCGAGTCTGCAATGCCACCATTTCGGTTGCCAATGTGGCCAATGCTCATCACTCGACCAGACTTTTGGCTCAGACCACGCTCAGGAACGTGTTGGGTACTCGGCCCCTTCATGAGATACTCAGCGATCGGGAGGCTATCTCGAATACCATGCAGGTAAAGTGTACCAGCGAAATGTGGTTTGAAGGAGTGCCTTGAATTTTAATTTAATTTGAAACTAGTCCCTAGATTTTAGCCACTTTGGATTTGAGGTTCCCTTGGTATATTTAAGAATAATAAATCCGAGTTGAAAAATAATTCGTGCTAGATGGATTTGCTCGGGAGGAGGGAAGGAGCTTTTTAGAATATTTAGGGAAATCTGTGACCTTTAACCCACTACATTGCCACTGCCTTGATCTACAGGGTGAGCCATTCGTAATGTTACTCGAATTTTAAAGTCGCATCACTGGCATACTAAAAGAAATCGAGATTTTGTGTTCGCGGTTTTGGATTCCTAACGAGGGAGGTATCCCAACTCAAAGTAAAATTTTGAGCCCAAACAAAAAAAAAATCGAAAATACATCATAGCAGGACCCCGTATCCAAAATTTCAGGTGTTGAAGTTCATTTCTCGATTTTTGGCGAATTTTTGAAATTTCAAAGTTACCTCCGCCCTGGGAAATATGAAAATTTGATCTAATCGATGGAAAAAGCTGAAATTTGGTATATACCCTATTTTTGACCTCCCCAATCGATTGGAAGTGGTTTCGAGACGTTTCATTGTCACCAGAAAATTTTGGAATTTTCCAGCGCTGGAGAAATGCCCATAAAAATGGTCTATATGCACTTCAGCACCTATAATCGTGGATTATCACAGGGTGACACGAATTTTGTTTTTGGGTTCTCATTGTCAAATTTGGATTGCTTTTATGTAACTAATAATGGAAAAAATATTTTTTTGACCAAAGTTTGCTTTGGGGGTGGAGGGCCAAAAAACTGATTTTTCGAGGTCAATAAGCCTGAGCATTACAAAAAAAATTGAAAAATTGTTTTTCATAACTTACGTGTATAATGTACACCATTATACGTCTGTTGCTAGATGCAAAAAGTACGTCTTTATGAGCGACCAAAATTGTAGGGCTATAAAGTAATTCAAACTCCCTAGTGTCATAATGTAAACTTTATTCAACGTTTTTCGTAAAAGTTCATCATTTGGCTACACTGTTTTTTTGTAAACATAACAGATAAGACGATAAGAGAATAGAATTTGTTTCTGCTTGCGAATTTTGGAATTTTGTAAATTTATCACGTAATTTGTTAATGAATTTAAAAAATCCGTGAACATATTAGTGAAAACTGATCAAAAAGAACATAGTGATGGTGAATTTCATAAAATTACGTTATTTAGTTGACCGGTGAATTGAATACAATTGCTAAATGGCAGCAAAAAGTTCAATCACCAGTCTGTAAAGTATTCTTTGAATCGTAATAAATGATGAATATGTTTAATTGTTTTCTTCAAAACCGGAATCACGAATCGCTCGTTTATTTTTTAATGAAACCATTGAAACTTTGAAACTGTTTCATTTTGCTACCTGTTTATTTTGGTCGCCGAAAAGACGCACTGTTTGCATCTAAACAACAAAGGTACAATGGTGTACTATACACGTTCGTTATAAAAAGCACGTTACATGACTAGATTAAAGAAGTGGGTGATTATAAACTCGTGCAATTACAGCTCTCGCCTTCGGCTCGCGCTGTAACTTATGCACTCGTTTATAATCACCCACTTTTTTAACCTAGTAATGTAATGTACTATTTTTTGGCTAATCTTGTAGGAAATTTCACGGCGAATCCAATGCCGCAAATCGCTGACCTCCGTCTCTTTTTTAAAAAAAGTTACAGCTCATTCTTTCCAAAATTTTGTGAAAAAATCGTTTTTTTTGTTTTTTTTCCGCAAAGAAGTGAAATTTGAGAGAAAAGTAAGGATTTTAAGGCCATAATGACCATGGTGAGAGTTGTAGGAAATTTCACGGCGAATCGAATGCCGCAAACCGCAGACCTCTATCTCTTATTGAAAAAAAGTTACAGCTCATGCTTTACGAAATTCTGTGAAAAAATCACATTTTTTGTGCCTTTTTCGCGAAAAAGTGAAATATGAGAGAAAACTAAGGGTTTTAAGGCCATTATGACCATCGATGATGTACCACGACCCAATACCAATTTTAACCCCCCCCCCCCCCCCCCCACCAACAATTGTTTCCCGCTGTTTCTTTAGGGTCTTGTTCTACTGTAAAAGTTGTTCACTACTTTTTTGTTTTACATTAATTTTTTGTAATTCTTTTCTGAAAAAAAAAGTTTTCCTGTGTAAATTCATTACCTTGAGAGTTACGAGTCAGATGTGTCTATTACGTTTTCGAGTAGTGAATTTTCGTGGTACCTATGTCATTAAGGTTAGTTAGTGGACCACCTTCAACAATTTTTATGCAATAAAACCTTTGCCAGCCAAAAATTGATTCGTTACTTTCTTTTTTGAAAGTTCTCTGTAATACTGTTCCCTGTTATTCGAAAATATTTTGAAAACTATGCCTCCCAGAAAAATCATCCAGGGCCTATTCGATAGGAAATTTAATTCTCTACAACTCTCACCATGGTCATTATGGCCTTAAAACCCTCACTTTTCTCTCAAATTTCACTTTTTTGCGAAAAAAAAACAAAAAAATTCGATTTTTTCACAAAATTTTGGAAAGAATGAGCTGTAACTTTTTTTAAAATAGAGACGGAGGTCTGCGGTTTGCGGCATTGGATTCGCCGTAAAATTTTCTACAAGATTATAGTCCAGGAATTATAGAAAAATTTTCACTCGAACCTCTCAAAAATTAGGGGAAAGCTGAATTTCACATTATTTGTTCAGAATGGCCTCCCAAACATACTCCTAATTTGTGCACCCCGCAACTTGCCGGCTACCCCCGCAAGAGGTCAATAACCTTTGCGGATATACGTTTTTTGACTGTAGCGCCGAAAGGAAGGATCGGAGAGCAAAAGGTGGTGAAATAAAAAATATTCTACGTGAAATTTCCTACAAACTTGACCGGTTCAGTTGTTCCCAAAATTGTGGCATTCGACTTACAGTGGGGGTTAAACTTTTCAGATTTCAAAAAATTTGAAAAAATCGGCCATTTCAAATATAACCTGAAGCTAAGATGTGCTCAAAAATATGCTGTCAAAAGTTGCACCCCCGCAACTTGCACACCACCCCCGCAAGAGGTCAATCACCTTTGCGGATATACGTTTTTTGACTGTAGCGCCGAAAGGAAGGATCGGAGAGCAAAAGGTGGTGAAATAAAAAATATTCTACGTGAAATTTCCTACGAAATTGACTTGTTCAGTTGTTCCCAAAATGGTGGCATTCGACTTACAGTGGGGGCTAAACTTTTCAACTTTCAAAAAAGAGTATCGGCGGTTAAGATAAGCGAATCTGCCCCCGAGCTTAAATTCGAAACTAACCGATGGAAGTTAGTTCTTATGGTCTGAAAACTTTGTGGAAAAATTTTTGGCTCCCTACCCCTCGCCTATTCATAGTTATGGAGCAAAACGTTCTTTTTTTCAGCCTTTTCATAAAGAATTTTAATTTTCGCGAATTTTCAACCAAATTTTTTCAAACTTGCGTGGATGGTACACTACACTGAAGGGTATTAGTTGATGGTTTGAAAAAAAAATCGATAATTTCTTCCAACTGAAACTCGTGTTTGAAAACTTCAAGTCGAGTTTTCTACATGATGGTTCAGAGGTGCAATTCTGAAAAAAAAAAAATTCATGTACCTATCTAGTCATTATGTGCAACGTGATATTTTTTCAGAATTTTCCAGGTGGTAGAACATCTTGAAAATTGCAAAAAACCATTTTTCCACAACGTTTTTCACTCATCAAGTGGTCATTTTTGGTCGATTTTTTTTTTGTGTAATTACACCCAAAAATACGTGTTTATACACCACTTGTCCGATTTTCACTTCATTTCATCCTTTTTTTGTGATTTTTGTAATTTCAAGTACACTGAGAAAAATGTGTGGTAATATTGACTACAAATTGTGGAAAAACTTATCCAGTCCGAGTTTATGATGCTTTTTCCACAGTGGTGGTACTTTTTTTGCCACAACTTTGTGATTAAAACTTATAAAAGTACCACAGTTGTGGCCAAAAAGTACCATACCACAGTTGTGGTGAAACACATCATAAACTCGGACTGGATTAGTTTTTCCACAATTTGTGGTCAATATCGTCACACCTTTTTTTTTCTCAATAGGTACAAATAAGTACAGCGGCAGGCTCAAAACTGAACAAGTCACTATTTTTGTACACGAAATTGGCATACGAAAAAATTTTCAACAGATCCGTGTTCAGCAGCTCAAACTACTTGCGTATACCCCATTTATACGGTCTAAGCACCCAAAAAATGTTCTACCACCTGGAAAAATCTGAAAAAATATCACGTTGCACATAAGGACTAGGTACATGAAATTTTTTTTTCAGAATTGCACCGGCACCTCTGAACCATCATGTAGAAAACTCGACTTGAAGTTTTCAAACACGAATTTCAGTTGGAAGAAATTATCGATTTTTTTTTCAAACCATCAACTAATACCCTCAGTGTGGTGTACCACCCACGCAAGTTTGAAAAAATTTGGTTGAAAATTCGCGAAAATTAAAATTCTTTATGAAAAGGCTGAAAAAAAGAACGTTTTGCTCCATAACTATGAATAGGCGAGGGGTAGGGAGCCAAAAATTTTTCCACAAGGTTTTCAGACCATAAGAACTAACTTCCATCGGTTAGTTTCGAATTTAAGCTCGGGGGGCAGATTCGCCTATCTTGACCGCCGATACTCTTTTTTGAAAGTTGAAAAGTTTAACCCCCACTGTAAGTCGAATGCCACCATTTTGGGAACAACTGAACAAGTCAATTTCGTAGGAAATTTCACGTAGAATATTTTTTATTTCACCACCTTTTGCTCTCCGATCCTTCCTTTCGGCGCTACAGTCAAAAAACGTATATCCGCAAAGGTGATTGACCTCTTGCGGGGGTGGTGTGCAAGTTGCGGGGGTGCAACTTTTGACAGCATATTTTTGAGCACATCTTAGCTTCAGGTTATATTTGAAATGGCCGATTTTTTCAAATTTTTTGAAATCTGAAAAGTTTAACCCCCACTGTAAGTCGAATGTCACAATTTTGGGAACAACTGAACCGGTCAAGTTTGTAGGAAATTTTACGTAGAATATTTTTTATCTCACCAATTTTTGCTCTCCGAGCCTTCCTTTCGGCGCTATAGTCAAAAAACGTATATCCGCAAAGGTTATTGACCTCTTGCGGGGGTAGCCGGCAAGTTGCGGGGTGCACAAATTAGGAGTATGTTTGGGAGGCCATTCTGAACAAATAATGTGAAATTCAGCTTTCCCCTAATTTTTGAGAGGTTCGAGTGAAAATTTTTCTATAATTCCTGGACTATTAGTCAAAAAAAAACAATTTTTCAATTTTTTTTGTAATGCTCAGGCTTATTGACCTCGAAAAATCAGTTTTTTGCCCCCCCCCCACCCTCCAAAGCAAACTTTGGAAGCCAGGATTGAGCAAGGTGATGTATTTTGATGTCTAGAAACAGAATTTCGGCATGAGAACCTAGACACAGAGCAAAAAAAATTTTTGTCGCCTTGTGTTATCCATATTAGTGACCTATTTGATCGATTAAAACACAATTTTCCAAAATTCGTAACTTCGAATTCCAATTTACATTTTTGGGCAAGAAATTTTTTTTTATGTGCTGCTGTGCTGGAAAATTCCAATATTTTCTGGTAGCTCCGAAACGTCTCGAAACCACTTCTCATCGATTCGGGAGGTCGAAAATAGGGTATATACCAAGTTTTAGCTTTTTACCCAGTTACGTGTGCAAGGGGGATATTTTGGAATTTTTTTCCAGAAAATATCCTGCCCAAAAATGCGAATTTGAACTCAAAGTAACGAATTTTGGAAAATTGTGTTTTAATCGATCAAATAGGTCACCAAAATAGATAATCCGCGATTATAGGTGCTGAAGTGCATATGGACCATTTTTATGGGCTTTTCTCCAGCGCTGGAAAATTCCAAAATTTTCTGGTGGCTCCGGAACGTCTCAAAACTGCTTCCATTCGATTCGGGGGGTCGAAAATAGGGTATCTACCAAGTTTCAACTTTTTACCTCGATGTATGCGCATTAAACGAATTTTTAAATTTTTTCCAAGAAAATTTCTTGCCCAAAAATGCGAATTTGATCTCAAAGTTACGAATTTTGGAAAATTGTGTTTTAATCGATCAAATAGGTCACCAATATAGATGATTCGCGATTATAGGTGCGGAAGTGCATATGGGCCATTTTTATGAGCTTTTCTCTAGCGTTGGAAAATTACAAAATTTTCTAATGGCTCCGAAACGTCTCAAAACCGCTTCCATTCGATTCGGGCGGTCGAAAATAGGGTATTATACCAAATTTCAGCTTTTTCCATTGATTAGATCAAAGTTTTATATTTCTCAGGGTGGAGGTAATTTTGAAACTTCAAAAATTCGCCAAAAATCAAGAAATGAACTTCAGCACCTGAAATTTTGGATACGGGGTCCTATTATGATGTATTTTCGATTTTTTTTGTTTGGGCTCAAAATTTTACTTTGAGTTGGGATACCTCCCTTGTAAGAGGTTTTTGAGTCGGAAGCGGTGGCCCATGGAGGGAGATTTAAATAAAATTGTGAATGAGGTTCGAAAAAAAAATACAAAAAATCGCTATGGTGATACTGCAGGGTGTCTAACAAGTCCTTCCGGTCCTTATATTGGCTGAAGTGAAGGGTCCTTCCGGTCCTTCCGAAGTCCTTATATTGAGTGAAAAGTCCTTCCCATTTCAAATTTTGAGACTCACCCGCCAAAAGCTAAAATAAATCACTAATATTTGAAATGTCGCTAGTGGCAACTTTGTGTGAGATGATGAAAGATGATATGGGTGCCTGAAAAAAGTTCAGCTTTTGAATGCTCTTTTCTCCAAAAAATTTCGCCCTCGCTTCGCTCGGGCTCAGTAAATTTACACAATTTTATTTTCAAAATAATGGTATGAAACTTCTTCCTTTCCCAGCCTAGGCAATTAATATTTTCAAGTGAAAAAATTGTCCTTCTCACTTATCAAAGGAGGTAACGATCTCGATTGCAATTTTCAAAAATGTTTTGATTTTTTGGAAGGAAATCAGGAACGGGTCCATAGATATTGTTTTTTTTGAAAGTCTAAACAAAACACGGAAAAAAGCACAAATTTTACCTAATGAAGAAATTTTTAGATTCTGGATGCCCTTTTTTTCAAAAAATTTCGCCTTCGCTTCGCTTAGGCTCAGTGAATTTACTTTTTTTTGGAAATCATGGTACATAAAAACTCTTCTCTTCCATCTTAAACAATGAAATATTTTGAAACAGAAAAAATTTGTCCTCCTAAAATGAGTTTGAATTTTTTTGGTGGGGGGAGGAGGGTACAATATTAATTTTGAAAAGATCATGCTGAAAGCCCTTCCAAGGTCCTTCTAAAGTCCTTCTTTTGGGGTTTGAGATTTTGTTTGATACCCTGTACTGATACCTGCATTTTGAAATTTTGCCAAGGCCACTTGAAAATATTTATATATACGTATAGAGCTTTCGTATTTATGCCTTTCGATTCCTTACGAGGGAGGTATCCCAACTCAAATTAAAATTTTGAGCCGACATGAAAATAAATCGAAAGTACATCATCAAAGAACCCTATTTATTAAAAATTTCAGTTGCTAAAGTGCATTTCTCAAATTTTGGAGAATTTTTGAAATTCCAATTACCTCATCAAAAAGCTGAAATTTGGTATGTATCCTATTTTCGACCTCTCGATTCGATTGGAAGTGGTTTCGAGATGTTTTGAGGGCTCCATAAAATTTTGGAATCTTCCGGCACTGGAGAAAAGTACAGAAAAATAGTCCATGTGAACTTTAGCATCTATAATCGTGGATTACCTGTTTGATTAATTAAAATACAATTTTCCAAAATTTGTAACTTTGAGTTAAAATCTATTTTTTTTGGCAAAAAATTTTCCTGGAACAGAGTTGAAAATACGCTGACAGCGTACGCATCTCGAGATAAAAAAAAAACTGAAATTTCGACCTTTCGAATCAATTGGGAGCGGTTTCAGAACGTTTTAGTCTCCAGAAAATTTTAAAATTTTCCAACACTAGAGATAAAAAAAGTCCATAAAATGGCCCATGTGAACTTCAGCACCTATAATCGCGGATTGAAAATTGAGCTTTAATTGATGAAATAGAAATAGGTCACCAATATGGGTAACCCGCGATTATACGTGCTAAAGTTCACGTGGACCATTTTTCTAGGCTTTTCTTCAACGCTGGAAATTTCTAAAATTTTCTGAAGGCTCCGAAACGTCTCGAAACCGCTTCGAATCGACTCGGATGGTCGAAAATAGGGTACATACCAAAATTTAGTTCTTGTTGTTGATTAGATCAAATTTTCATATTTTGCAGAGGGGTGAAGTAATTTTAAAATTTCAAAAATTTGTCAAAATTCGAGAAATAAACTTCAGCATTTGAAATTTTGAATATGGGATTCCTTCATGATACGTACACTTTTGATTTACTTTTGTTGTGACTCAAAATTTCACTTTGGATTGGGATACCTCTCGATTGGTCGATCACTGGGAAAGATTTCTCGACATTTTTCCACTTCCTAGGAGATGAATCCAAAGCTCAAGAAATAAGTAATGGAATAAGCTCGAAAAACAATTGAAAAATGGTGTCAAAAGAATTCTTGTTTTGAAACTCCTGAATTTATTCCGGAGTTATTTTAACCCCAAACCCCAAAGGGGACCCTCGATGGTGGAGATGAAACCAAAATTGAAATTATTCCAATTATTAAGTTAAATATCAAAATGTTGGTACTTGAAGTGAGGTATCAAAATTTATGTTTTTTTTACCTCCTGAATCCATTTCTGGAGTCGGAGACATTTTAGCGAAACATGATGAGATATATATAGGTGATTCGACTCGTTCTCACTAGGACGAGAATGATACTCAAATAAAATCTGACACTGCGCTAATATTACTGTAATGATCAAACCGCTAGAGTCTTTAGACCATCGAGGGTGGAGGTGAGATCAAATCAAAAGTGAAAAATTTTCAACTTTTTCAAGTGAGGCATTAAAATCTGTTTTTTGGCTTCCGAAATCCATTTCTGGGGTTATTTCGAATTCAAACCTAAAAATCGAGTCTCTGAGGTAATAGTTAGGCCCAAAATTGAAAATTATTATGCATTTTCGAGTAAGGTATCTAAATTCTATGCATTTTGACCTCTCTGAATTTGTTTTCAACAACGCAGTTTCATTCAAAGTTAAAAACAAAAAACACTTCCAAAGGAGATAACGGTCAATTCAAAATTTTGGAAATTTTTGATCTGTTTTTCAAAGTGCGAGTTTTTTGATATCTTGCGTAATGAAGTCAAAACTTTTTTAATTTTGACCTCGCCCCCTCTCCCTCCATCCAGGTACCCATTTCGTGTTTGTTCCAAAGAAATCCATGAAATGGATTCTAGAAATAAAAATTTGCGTTTTGAAAATCAGCTTGAAGATTTTCAAAATCTTGGAGATTTTTTTTATGAGTGATTTGTGGAGGTCAAAGAAAATACATTTCGATGCTTCAATCGATTACGCCGAATATTTTTCAATTTTTGGGTTCACCTTCTGACCCCATAAGCAGTTCGACTTTTGAGGCTGGGGTCGCAAAACCCCAAAAGTAGATTTGAAAGCTTCAAAACCCCTTCGGAGTTATTTTTTGGATAGTCGAAAATTTTTAAAGTAAAAATTGGATCTCAAAATTGCGATCCTAAAATTAAACATCATCTGAATCTGACATTATGTCATTTTGGATTTTAAATGATGACGATGACATTTGGCCGGACATGAAAAGAAAACGAAAAAACGTTTATTAAAAAATTTTGACGTTTTGTCAAATTTGAAAAAAATTGAGGGAAAATTGAAAAAAATATCAGATTACGTGATATTTTTATTTAAAAAAATCAATTTTACTCGAGAATGATTTTTGAAAGAAATTTTCTCAATTTTTCTATTGTCTGACGAAATATTGAAAAATTATATGATTTTTATCATGTTTTTTTTTTAGGTACATATTTTTGAAATTGTTTTCTAAAAAAGGTTTGAATATCCGTTTTAACCAAAAGTTTTCACCATAGTTTAACTTTTAATTCTACTTTTTTGATGTGATATTACGAGTACTTTTCAATTTATTAAAATTACTGAGCAGTTTAGAAAATTGGATAAATTTTTTTTTTCTAAATTGAAAGGAAATCTTTGAAACATGTCCATAATTTAAAATCTTTGCTCGATAGCAAAATTGGTGAAACTTTTTTACGCTATGGAATAATTGGATTCACCCCCTCCCTTCAGATTAATTTTTAAAAAATCTTTTCTGTCCCAGAAATCCCCAGAAACTACAAATTGTCACAGATGATTGACAAATGATACGTCTTTGTTATTTATAGATATCATTGGATGAAGCTACCGAAGCATGGGGTATCAAAGTGGAAAGAGTGGAAATGTGAGTATTTACTCGACAATGTTGTGCAATGGAGGATTACTATGTGGTAGTTTCGAATTACTATTATATCTTACCTACATAAACGAGACATTTTAGCGAAACATGATGAGATATAGGTGATTATTGGACTCGTTCTCACTAGGACGAGAATGATACCCAAATAAAAGTTTTCAATCTGACACTGCGCTAATATTACTGTGATGATTAAACCGCTAGAGTCTTTCGATAGACGACGTGACCGTATATTCTTTGACTAAACTCGAAGAAATTTATGGATACGTTGCATCGAGAGATTCGCGGTGTCTGAGACTTTGCGAAATAATATAATTTGTTATAAATGTTGCACTTATGGGATAAAATATCGTCTAAATTGAATGTAAAATTACAGCAAAGATGTGAGGTTACCTGTGCAACTACAAAGAGCTATGGCTGCCGAAGCAGAAGCTGCTCGAGAAGCTCGAGCCAAGGTAAGAAGGATCAAGAGTGAGAGAATTTCACGAAAATGATTCATCAGAGGTATACTCACGAGAATTGTTACTTTTCACTCAGGTCATCGCAGCTGAAGGTGAACAAAAAGCAAGCCGAGCTTTACGTGAGGCATCTGAGGTTATCAGTGATTCGCCAGCTGCCTTACAACTTCGTTACTTGCAGGTGAGTAGGAGAATTTCGGGATGAATTAGATTCAAATGGGGATGTGATATTTTTCGATACAGTATCAACGACGAATAAATTATCATGATAAATTACGATGAAAATCTACGTGGAAAGACATGGTGGAGGTGGAAGAATGGCAAAAAATGAAATGAGTTTATTCCTTCATTTTTGAGATTTTTATCCAATTGCGATTTTTTGCCAAATTACCCAATTTTGAGGGCCTATATCTCGAGACCGGTTGTTCTTTGGGGAAAACTGTTTGCGGAATTTGAAAGAAAATTTATTAAAAAAAATACAATAAGTAGCCCTTTTTACCCTTTTTTCAACCAACAAATTTTCAAGATGGGATCTCTACACCTCTGGGGGTTACAAGGGTCCACAATGTTGACCAAAATTCAAAAAAATTGAAAAAATGAAATAACACATTGATTACTACTAATTCGAAGGCTTTAAGTTCAAATATGAACTCAGTTTTTTCATCTGACTCCCCCCCCCCCGCCCGACCCTTCTATTAGCCCTTTTGATGAGGTCAAAGTTAAAAAAATTAGAGATAAGGTGTGACTTGTCGTTTATTAGGTTTTTGAGGGCACTGAGTTCGAATATTGACCTATTCTTTGGATTTGGCCCTTCAGTGCCACCCTAGCCCCCCAATTTTGGGAAGTATGTAAAAATAATAGACTTACTTTTCCCAAAAATTGGGAGGGGACTAGGGTGTCATTAAGGGCCAAATTCAAAAAATAAGCAAATATTCGAGCTCAGTGCCTTCAAAAACCTAACAAACGACAGGTCACACGTTATTTTGAATTTTTTTTTTTTGAATTTTGACTTTATCAAAAGGCTAATAGGGGGTTCAGAGAGCAGGCATTAAACAGAGTCACCTTTTTTAGTGACTTGTCCCCTATTTTCAAGGTTGATCACTAAAAGTCACTTTTTTTGCCAAAAGGTCACTATTGGTCACTTTTTTCATTCTGAAGTCACTTTTTTCTTTCAAACGGCCTATCGCTCTTCCATAAAATTAAAAAAATACTGATATTCCTGAAAAAAAATCCTATCAAATCTTACTTTATCTACTTGTTAGTTCACCAGCCTTCTTGATTCATACCTTAACAAAGATTTATTACCTAATAAAAAAATTTTCAGAAAAAAAGTTTTTTCAGCACAATCGCAGAGAGAAATACAGTTTGAGTTATGAAAAAATAGGGAGGGGTATTTATTTATGAGAAAAAATTGAAAAATTGGTGACTTTTTTCGAAAAATAGGTCACTTTTTGCCTCAAAAAAAGGTCACTAAAGGCTCATTCCATGTCATTTCGACCAGGTTTTGACCTTGGGTCTCCTGATTTCGCTCAAAATTTTTTTACGAGTTCCGCTCGATATTCGAAGGGGCTGAGTTCGAATATGTGTTCAGTTTTTTCATCCGATCCCTCTGAACCCCCTACCAGCCCCCCCAGGGCCAAAATTCAAAAAATGAAAAATAACGTGTGACGTGTCGTTTTTGAAGGCGCTGAGTTCGAATATTTACGTATTTTTGGGATTCGACCTTTGGGTGCACCCCTAGCCCCCATTTTTGAAAAAACATTGATTTTTTTAGTTTTTTAGTAATTTGGGAGTCGGTGTGGGGCACGGGGGTGGCTGATCAAGAAAGTAAGTTGATAATCAAGCTCAGCACCCTCGAAATAGTAGAAATCGATATGAAACTTGCTATTTCCATTTTTTTGCATGTCTTTTCTCAAAATTGGTGGCTAGAGGGGCACTAAAGGGTCGAATCCTAAAAATAAGCAAATATTCGAACTCAACGCCCTCAAAAACCTAACAAACGACACGTCACACGTTATTTTTCATTTTTTTTTTGAATTTTGACCCTATCAGGGGGGGCTGGTAGGTGGGTTCAGAGAGGTCGGATGAAAAAATGAGCACATATTCGAACTCAATCCCTTTGAATTAGTAAAAAGCGATGTATTACTTCACGTTTTCCATTTTTTTGAATTTTGATCAAAATTGAGGACCCCTGTCCTCCTCAGAGGTATTGAGATCCCATCTTGAAAAGTAATTAGTTGAAAAATACACAAAAAGTTCTCTTCATAGTAATTTTTTCAGATTTTTGAATGAGACCCCTCACGTTTTGTACTTATCATAAAAGTTGAGCTTTCATCGCAAAAGTTCAACTTTGAACTTTTCAAAATGTGATTATCAATTTTGAATTTCCTTTTAATTCTCTACAAAACCGCATGAACAGATTCATCTTGGACTTGACCGATCTCGAGATATACGCCTTCAAAGTTAAGCCATTTCGCAAAAAATCCCAATTATACGAAAATTACAAGGGTCGTCCCCTCCCCCCCTGAAGGATTAGGATCAAAATGGCAATGATTCCTTCATTAGACCATCGAACGGAATTCGTAAAAAAAAATTGAGCGAAATAGGAAGACCCAAGGTCAAAACTTGGTCGAGTTGAGATGGAATGAGCCTAAAGTCACTATTTTTTCCCAAAATCTGTGTTTGATGCCTGAGAAGGGCCAGCAAAAAAAATTGAGTACAGATTCGAACTCGACGCCTTCGAATTAGTAGAAATCAATGTGTTACTCCACTTTTTCAATTTTTTGAATTTTGGTCAACATTGAGGCCCACCCCTCAGCCCCCTTGAGAGTTAGAAGGAAAATGATCGCGGTTATGTGAATAGACCATAAAGGAGAACTCCTAAAAAAAAAATGAGCGAAATCGAAAGACTCGACTTCATTTTTGGTTCGAGTTGATTTAGAATATCCCTCTTGTGATTTATCATGATAATCTATAAAATATCATTGATATTGAATACCATTGCATCCCTATATTCAAATGGCTCAAGTATTACAAATCTCGTATTACCTTTGCATTCAGACGCTTAATACCATATCGGCTGAGAAAAATTCAACGATTGTGTTCCCCTTACCGATTGACGTCATCTCATACTTCATGAAAGTGCGCGAAGCTCACGAGGCTAAAAAATGACGCGCGGACGTAAGTTGTGCACATATTCGAAGTGATTTTTATGCGAATAATGGTTTTTTTAAAGAGAACTATTTATCGATTCACAGACCTGACAACCACCTACGAGGGATCCTGTGTAAAATTTTATCAGTTGTAAACTTTGTCAATTAAACATCATGACAGATTGTTCTCTCGTTGTCGTTGTTCAGCTGGCCTTGTACCAGAAGAAGTCGAATCCTTTTTTTCTAATCTTTTAATCTGTTTGGTGTATGTTTTTTATTGTTTTTTTAAAAAAAACCGCTTTCTATGGGTGACTGCGCGACTGCCTTATACACACGCAGAGAAAGCAATCTCATCGAAGTTTTCGTTTTTATTTATTTATTTTTTTTCTAATGTATGTGTATTTAATAACTCTCTCGTTCACCTATTTTATTTATAATGTTTTTTTTTGTTTTGGTTTTTGCCTATACTTATACCATTATTATATACGATATTTATATTTACGTAGATTTTGTATAATTTTAAAAGAGCAAATATTTTTATGTTGATTTGTGCACACGTTAATGTTAATTTGTGATTAATTTGTTTTCGGTTTTGATTTTTTTGTTTTGGAATTTTTTTCAACTCGTATTTCCTAAGTTTACCTAAGTTTATCTTCAGGAATGATATTCTACTATAATTGCTCATCATGGTGCGTAACGATAAACCAACTTTTAAGGATAATTGTTCTGTATGTTGCTTAGTGAATCAAAGTGTTGTTATTTTCCTCAATATGATTTATATATTTAATATTTTACTCAATAAACCAGACTTTTTTCAACAATGTGATTTTTCGATTTTTTGGGCAATTTGATTGTGGTTTTGAAAGTATTGAAGAATAAGGGGTAGGGTAGGTATGTGAATAGTGGTGGTGATGGCGAATTGGACACGTTGATCTGTCAGGATTACGGTGGTAGTAATGATTTCTTCGAAGAAGGTAATGATTTCAATAACGATCGTGAAGATGATTGGTGATGATTAATCATTGATAAATGATCATTGTATTAGTTTTATGATCTTTTGATCATGGTGATGATGATCCTTTGGTGCTGATGATGCAGAATTTCTAAGATCATGATGATGATTTTTGATGATTATGAAATTTATGATGATCATTTTTAATCATCATGATTGTCATTTTTGATTTTAGATTATTATGATGACTTTTGATGATTACGATGATCATTTTTTATGGTAATTTATGATCAGGGTGATAACCTTGGATGATCGTGGTGATTTTTGATGATATGAATTGGCTATGATGATGTTTGAAGGTCATAGTGATGATTTTTGGTGAGCGTGATGATTTTTAATGATCACCTTTGCTGATCATGAATATAAAATTTGATGATCATGTTTGATGAAATTTTATAATCAGTTTTGATGATCAAGATCTGAGTGATAATCTTTGATGATTATGGATTCTTGATGATGATTTTTATGATTATGAATTCATGGCGATGTTCTTTAATGGTTATGGATTTATTGTGATGATTTTTGATAATCATGATGGCAATTTTTTGAGGATTTTTGACAATCATGAATTCATGATTCAATCGTAATGATTTTTTATCATCTTCTGATAGTCATGATGACGATTTTTTATCATATTTCGTGATCAGTTTTGATTATGATGATTTTTTGATAATTTTCATGATGATGATCTTTAATAATCATTGATTGATTATGATGATTTTTAATAATCATGATAACAATTTTTGAAGATTTTTGACCATCATAATCATTTTTTACTGCTGCTGCTTTCGATGATCTCTCAATGATGACGATTTTTGATCATCACGACGATAATCTTCTGATGATCGTGATGATGATTTTTGATGATATATTACGACCAGTTTCAATGATTTTTAATGATTATTATGATTTTTGATTTATATGAATTCATAATGATGATTTTTTAAAATGATTTTTAAGATCTTTGATGATCATGATGATGATCTTTGATGATCATGATCCTGATAATGATTTTTGTTTATCATGACAAATTTCTGAGGATTTTTGGCTGTCATGATAATTTTTTGTTGCTGCTACCTACTTTCGATGATCTTTCAATGATGACAATTTTTGATAATCAAGATGTTGATTTTTTAATGATTTTGAATCCATAATGATGATATTTGGTGATAATGATAATGATGGCAAATGACAATTTTTGAAAATTTTTGGCCATCATGATAATTTTTTCTGTGGCTGATTTCAATGATCTTTCAATGATGACGATTTTTGATCATGATTATGATGATCTTCTGATAATCATGATGATGATTTTTTAAGATGATATTTGATAATTGTGATGATGATCTTTAATGATCATGACAATTTTTGAGGATTTTTGGCCGTCGTGATAATTTTTTGTTGCTGCTACTTTCAATGATCTTTCAATGATGACGATTTTTGGTAATCATGATGTTGATTTTTTAATGATTTTGAATCCATAATGATGATATTTGGTGATAATGATGACAATTTTTGAAGATTTTTGGCTATCATGATAATTTTTTGCTGTGGCTGATTTCAAAGAATCTTTCAATGATGGCGATTTTTGATCATGATTGTGATGATCTTCTGATAATCATGATGATGATTTTTAAGGATATAATACGATCAGTTTCAATGATTTCTGATTTTTAATGATTATGATGATTTCTGATTTATAAGAATTCATGATGATGATTTTTAAGACGATATTTGAATATCATGATGATGAACTTTGATGATCATGTGATCATGATAATGATCTTTAATTATTATGACAATTTTTGAAGATTTTTGGCCGTCATGATAATTTTTTGTTGTTACTACTTTTGATGATCCTTCAATGATGACGATTTTTGATCATGATGATGTTGATCTTCTGATAATCATGATAATGATTTTTGATTATATCTGTACTATGATCAGTTTCAATTCTTCAATCATGAATCCATAATGATGCTATGTGGTGATCATGATGATGATTTTTGATAATCATGATGATGATTTTTGATAATCATGATGATGATTTTTGATAATCATTATGATGATCTTTGATAATCATGATGATGATTTTTGATAATCATTGATGATGATGACGATGACGATCTTTGATAATCATGACGATGACGATCTTTGATAATCATGATGATGATGATGATGATGATGATGATGACCTTTGATAATCATGATGATGATCTTCGATAATCATGATGATGATCTTCGATAATCATGATGATGATCTTCGATAATCATGATGATGATAACCTTTTGATGATTGTGATCGTGATTTTTGGTGATCATAATAATGATCTTTGATGAACGTGATCATGATCTTCAATTATCATGGATTTATTATGATGATTTTTGATAACCATGATAGAAATTTTTAAATATTTTTCATACTTCATCATGAAGATTATTTACTGATAATGATTTTTGATTATCAGCATTGGTGAAATCATGATGCTCTTCATCATGTCATGAATTTTCTCATGTCTTCAATCATAATATTGTATTTGTATTGTCTTGGATCATTTTAATGAGGTTGTTGCTGATCTGTTGATATTGTGTGATGATGATATGATGAATGATGGTGACAATGATGATAATGATGAAAGAATTCTCCTTATTTATTTTGTTGATTTTTCAATCAAGTTTGTTATTATTTGATGATTCCAATCTCAATTGAATCAGCCAATTTTGACTCTTACCTACGTTCTCATTTTGAATCAGTGAAAAGTCACTGATAAATAGTCAGAATTGCAGCACAGGAAAAATAAGCAAAATTCACTGATTTTTCAGCGAATTTCATAAATTTTACTGACTTTTCAGTGTATTTTCACTGATTTTCCAGTAGTTTTTCTCACTGATTTTCCAGCAGTTTTTCTCACTGATTTTCCAGCAGTTTTTCTCACTGATTTTCCAGTAGTTTTTCTCACTGATTCTCCAGTAGTTTTTCTCCAACAGGTAAAACAGATTTGCATGAAAAAATGCTGTAAAATTCCTCTTCACTCACATAAAGAAATTTATTAATTTGGGACTGCGAGGAAAATCATGTTTTTAAATTGGGACTTGTGTTAGTTGTATCGAGAAAAATATATATCCACATAATAAATACCCACATATTCCTAAGTTTAGAATGAAAAATAGTGATTTACTTTTGCTAGTCGTTAAAGCTGAATTTTTCCAACACCTGCTGAAATCAGATACCTACAAATTTTTTACCCGAAGAAAAACAAAAATTACGAAGCAAAAACTACTACAAGTAAATATCCTTGAAAATAATTTTTAAAAAAGTTTTCCCCCGAAAACACAAACCGAGTTATTTTCCGGTCGCCCACTCGTTTGTTTTTATCGGCCAGTTCTATCCTTTTCGGTAACCACCAAGAATCATATTCGGGTTAATTGAATAATACATCGGACTGATGAATATTGTTATTATACTCATCAATAAGTCAAGCTCCGTTTGTACACAAGGAAATCTAGGGTAAGAAAAATTCTAACAAAGTTTTCAAAAGTTGACATTCCTAGGCTGCGTAGAAGTAGGGAGGGATATACGTGGAATATAATTTTTAAAAACTAAGGCGAAACGAAACCGAAAAAAACAAAGGGATTAGTACGACGGACGAGAGGTGTAGAAAAAGTAAAAGTAAAATTACTACTCTGCGAGAATTTTAAGTACATGGTATTTGTCGTTTGAACGATTGCGTCACTGGTCGGTGGTCGGTTCCTTGGTCGTCGGTTGCACGCCATATCGATCATACTGTACACACGATGGTGAAATGTATAATCATAACACAAGTCTTATACATTGTTTATTATTTGTACGACAATATTATAATTCGTGCTGCGTCGTATTATCATGATTATAAGTAAACACACACGAAGCGAAGGTTGCGCCTCGTCGGAGCATGTTTTTGTCTCCTCGAGTCGGGGTAAACTACGAATGGTTCTTTTGGGCCACTTCGACCCTATGCAGATAATCTCCGGCTCTTTGTCGACGAGTTATTAAAATCTTACCGTTAGGTTGCTCCTTTGTTGCCAACATTGCGAGGTTTTAATTAAATCGCAAAAAGGTTCCGGGGGAGGAGGTTGGAAAACTGGGAAAAAATTGAAATTTAACCCGTCCTGTGAGAGTTTTCTGTCTTTTCAAAATATTGGCCTTGAATTCTGCGGCGTAATTGATGTTTTACCAATACCTAGGAATATAATTTTGACGTTTGGATACCGAATTTTAACATGACTAAATAGTAATTTTGTCAAGTAGCGTTTTCGGTTCGTAATCGAGTTAATGTCAAGGTATGCAAATATATAATTGCTACGTTCGCGTGGTATCTGAGGCTCTCCTTAAGACCTATGTAGCTATAATGTTTATATGCATATTTGCAGCCGTCTACACGAATGGAGTTTCCGTATAAATATAGGTAGATACTGTTCCTAGTTTATGGATTGACATATCACATCATTGTGTTGAAATGTTGGGCGTATTGCGAATTTTAACATGCTTCGGGAATCGTTGATTTTTTAATGCGGAAATTTTAGGTTGGAAATGGAAGAGATATGAGAATATGTTCAGTTTTTTGAAATTTTGTCCATATTGCATGATTATATCATTTGGAAATAATTTCCAAGGGATTTGTCGGACATCAAAATATCTCACTAGGGAGGTATCCTCACTGGAAGTAAAATTTTGAACGGAAACAAAAATTAATCGGAAGTACATCATTAAAAAAATATCCAAAATTTCAGGTTCTAAAGTTCATTTCTTGAATTCTGGAGAATTTTTGAAATTTCAAATTTATCGCCCTGAAAAATATTAAAATTTGATGTAATCAACGAAAAAAGCTGAAATTTGGTATGTACTTTATTTTCGACCTTCCGAAGCGATTGAAAGTGATTTCGAGACGTTTCAGAGCCTCTGGAAAATTTTGGAATTTCCCAGCACTGGAGAAAAGCTCATAAAAGTAGTCCATATGAATTTATGTTGATCAATTGAAGCAAAATTTTCCAAAATTTGTAGTTTCGAGTTCAAATTTGGGAGATAGTGAGTTGATTCCCAGCATTGAAAAAGGTTCTAATTGATTACCATTTTTTTTTTTTTTTTTGAAATGTCCGAATTGATTCCCACTTTTTTTCAGGCGTATATACGAACTGATTCCCCCTTTTTTTCAGGGGTATATACGTATTGATTCCGAACCTCTTTCAACAAAGTAATTTTTCAGGAGAGCGAATTAATATGCACAAAACGTTTCTACGACTTAAAATTAGGTTCAGCAAATGTTGGTTTTTTTCAAAATGTGGATTTGGGGCCTACAGAACAGGGTTCACTCCAGTTCTCAAGAATTGAAATGAAAAATTTTCCCATATGTTTCTAAATCACAGATCTTCGAAGTTTTCGAGCTTTTTATTTAAAAAACACAAAAAAGATGTTGAAATAATTTTTTAACTCCAAAATAAATAACACCATTGGTTTTTTCGTAAAATTTTATTTCCGAAACTGTGATTGAAAAATTCCCAAGCATAAGGGAAAATTTTTCATTTCAATTCTTGAGAACTGGAGTGAAACCTGCTCTGTAGGTCCCAAATCCACATTTTGAAATAAACCAACATTTGCTGAACCTAATTTTAAGTCGTAGAAACGTTTTGTGCATATTAATTCGCTCTCCTGAAAAATTCCTTTTTTGGAAAATAAAGTGGGAATCAATTCATACATACCCTGCCAAAGAAATGGGAATCAGTTCGCACACATTTACTCTTGAAAAGGGGGGAATCAATTCGTACATCTCCAAAAAAAAAAAGTGGGAATCAATTCCCCTGTGTTTTTATACAAATATTTCTTTGGGAATCAACTCACCTACAGCCTCAAATTTCTGTCTTTTGGTAGAAAATTTTCCTGGAAAAAATTTTAAAATATGCCCAGCGTGCTTAGGCCTACGCATCGAGGTAAAAAACTGAAAGTTGGTAGATACCCTACTTTTGATCAAATAAGTCTTTAATATGGGTAATCCGCGAATATAGATACTGAAGTTCATATATGGAAAATTTTTATGGGCTCTTCTCCAGTGCTGGAATTTTTCTGGAGCTCCAAAACGTCTCGAAACCATTTCTAATCGATTCGGGAGGTCGAAAATAGGATAAATATTAAATTTAAGATTTTTTCGTTGATTAGATCAAATTTTCAAATTTTGGCAATGCAATGAGGTAATTTTGAAATTTTGGATATGAAGTTCTTTTATGATGTACTTTCGATTTATTTTTGTTTCGAAAAAATAGAGAAAATTTTCGCGGGATGATTTTTGGGATGAAAATTTATCCCAAATTTCGTCCCAATAATCACCCCTGCCCCTATCTCAAAAGCTTGGAAATATCGTGGGAAGATTTTTGGGATGAAAATTCATCCCAAATATTCCTATATCATCCCAGCCCCAAAAACTAGGAAAAATTGTGGGGTGATTTTTGGGATTAAAGTCCATCCTAATAATCATCCCTTCAAGAGCTCGGAGATATCGTGGGTTGGGGATGAAAATTCATCCCAAATATCATCCCGGCCTCAAAAACTAGGAAAAATTGTGGTATGATTTTTGGGATGGAAATTCATCACAAATATCATTCCAATATCACCCCAGCCTCAAAAACTAGGAAAAATCGTGGGATGCTTTTGGGATGAAAATCCATCACAATAATCATCCCAGTTTCAAAAGCTCTGAAATATCGTGAGATGATTTTTGGAATGAAAATTCTTACCAAATTTTATCCCAATGTCATCTCAGCGCCCAAAGCTCAAAAATATCGTGGAATTGATTTTTGGAATGAAAATTCATGCCAAATATTCCAATATCACCCCAACCTCAAAAACTAGGAAACATCGTGGGATGATTTTTGGAGTGAAAATCCATCAGAATAATCATCCCAGTTTCAAACGCTCTGAAATATCGTGAAATGATTTTTGGGATGAAAATTCTTACCAAATTTTATCCCAATGTCATCTCAGCGCCCAAAGCTCAAAAATATCGTGGAATTGATTTTTGGGATGAAATTCATTCCAAATTTCATCCCAGCCTAAAAAACTGGGGAAAATCGTGGAATTTTCATCCCGCTCAAAATTTTACTTCGAACTGGGATACCTGACTTGTCCAAAAAATGACACGTTTTGAGAATTCTCACTCCCAATTCAATTTTTTTTAAATATTCAAAAATCTCAAAGAAAACATTGTTTTACTCCTTGACTTTTTTTGAGTATGCCATGCCGTGATAATTTTCAAGCGAAACGTCTCATTTTCCCAGTACTTTCAAGGTGAAAATGGACGATGTCTTAAAAACTAAATTCGAGCGTTAAAAATGAATTAGTCTGATATTGAATTTTTGAAAATCGCCAAAAGTCGAAGAAAAATTACATTTAAGAGAAAGGTAGCGGAGATGGGATATTTAAACCCAGAAATATTGCTGGAATCAGTTTTGCTGTGACCGACGCCGTTTTCTATTTTCTAGAAAAATATCCATCAATTACCAGGAGGTTCAAAAGTACATATTTCTTGAAATTTCCAATAAATATTTTTTTACTAATTCGAGATCGCCGTACGTAACTGCATGACGTCTGTTTTCATTGCTTGCTCATTCTTCTCTCAAAACTCCATTTTTTGACCTAGAATGAACAATATTTCGGGACCAAAAGCCAAACTCTGGAAACAGACTCCGAATTCAAAGTTGGCGACTTCGATTTCATAAATTTTTGAGATTTCCAAATTTCGAAAAAAAAACTTGACTAACCCCTTACGATTTTTATGGACGAAAAATCCTTCTATCAGAAATCAAGAAGAAAATAAGGTGGAAGGGGGTATTCAAACCCAACGAATTCATTCCTGAAGTTAATTTTGGTATAATCGGTGCAATTTTTGGTCAAGATTTCAAATTACACGTGTTACCAGTTTCGAAAATGTTCTTAAAATATTAAAAATTTGTGTTTTCTGGCTAATTCAAAGTCGAGGATCATAAATCCAGCATTCATTGATGCCATAAGCCTTTCAACTGTCTTTGTTTTAGAAAAAAACAATTATTAGCCTAGATTTTCAGTAACACGTGATATCAAGTATGAAAATGCTCAAAACCCGGAAAAGTATGATTTTCGACTGATGGAAACCTTTAATCACGAATCTGACATTCATTTTTATCGTTCATCTCATCTTTCGTAACTCATATTTTGAGCTTCAAAATTGATCATAACCGTCAAGAACAAGCGGAAATTGTAAATTATTTCGACATGAAGAGAAATTTTTTAGGCAGCTCTTTCGAATGAAAGTACTTTTTTTCTTCATTTATTTCGACTCAAACAAAAATTTTCCGAAAAAGTCACCACTTTTGAAAATTTTCCAATTCTGATTTCATTTTCCTACTAAAAATACAGTTTTGCATAATTCGTATCAATAAAACATCTTAAAATCAATAAGTATAAAATTGTTGTGTCAAAATTTCTCTTTCCTAGGGGTAAATTGAAAGAGCTATGAAAGTTCAATACTTTCCAAACATGTCTTTTGAGGCATTTTGAGGTAATTTCAAATTTTTCCTTCAATTTTTAGAAAAAAAGAATTTGAAAAAAATTGGGCAAAAATTTTTGTTGTTGATTGTCCTATTTTTTCCGAAAAATTATTTTTTTTCAAAGATGGAAGAGAAATTTTGAAAATATTTCAAAATACCTCAAAAGATAATGTTTCAAAGCACGTTTCAAATTTTCAGAACATTTTATTCGATAATGCTTAAGATATCGCGATCCTAAATTTTTTCACTGATAACACAAGTCGACACGATTTTTGTGTTAAGGTTCCGATTGCGAAATTTAGTTGCTTTTATGTATCTAATGAAGGGAAAAATAATTTTTTTCGTCCGAAGTTTGCTTGGGGGGGAGCCAAAAATGTGATTTTTCAAGAACAATACACACGGATTTGAGAAAAAATTGAGAAAAATTTGAAAAAAATTTTTTGATCCAATCTTATAGAAAATTTTACGCTGAATCGAATGCCGCAAACCGCAGACCTCTATCTCTTTTTTAAAAAAAAAGTTACGGTTAAAACTTTCCTAAATTATGTGAAAAAAATGCATTTTTTTCGCCTTGCTCGCGGAAAATTGAGATTTCTGAGAAATCGAAGCGTTCCACGACCATAATGACCATGACAAAAGTTGTAGAGGATTAAATTTCCTATCGGATAGATGCATTCAGATTTTTCCGGGAGGCGTAGTTTTCGAGATATTCTCGAGTAAAGTTGAACATTAGTTGAGGCAATTGAGAAAAAAAGAGAAATGAAGCAATTTTTGGCTGTCAAAAGTTTTACAGCGAAAAATTGTGAAAGGTGACTAACCTCTAGGAGTTACCACGCCCTCGTGCTGATTTTTTCATGAGGGCACCCCCTCCCCCCTCCTTCAAAAACGGGGTTTCCCAATATATCTCCAGCGTTTGATTTTACCAAAGAAGTTGTTCAGTACTTTTTTTATTCTACGTTTAATTTCGTACAATTTTTGCCCGGAAAAAATGTTTCGTGCGATCATTTGGAAAGGAGGTTTAATGCTTTACCTCACAACTGCACCAATAACATTCCAGCGCGTCTAAAATTGTAAAATGAAGTGAAAATCACAAAATTCTTTTTTTTTTGCAAGACCATGCCAGCATTAGCGCACCCAGAAATTGTGTACAGTTGAGAAATCAAGAAAAGGGAGGAGAGGATCAAAATTCAGTGAAAAAATCAAGTAACCTGTTATTTCAGTGTCGCTGAAATGTACAAGGTATTTTTTAGACAAAAAATATTTTTTTTTCAAATTTTTCTCCAATCCGTGTGTATTGTTCTTGAAAAATTACATTTTTGGCCCTCCACCCCCCAAGCAAACGTTGGAAGCCACGAATGAGCATATCGGTGTATTTTGATGTCTAGAATCAGAATTTGGCCATGAGAACTGAAACACAGAACATTTTTTTTATCGACTTGTGTAATAAGTGAGAGCATACCCTTATAGTCTGCAGTCCAAGATGCAAAAAGTGCTCTAGAAATCGAAATTAGTGTACATTTTCGCTGGACAAAAAAAATTAGTTTGTTTATTGTAGGTATGGGTCCTGTAGTCCCAAAAACCTGAATTTTGGATTTTTGCCCCGGCACAATAGGGAGCTGAGGCCTGAAAACCTCCCTTTTTTCTCAATTTTTAAATTTGACTTTGGACAAAAAATTTTTTCACATTCTGGTAGCGACACTCCCCTGACTCCAAATATATGTCACATCCCTTGGGTCACGGGCACAATGGGGTGCTGGGCCCCCCAATGTGCGATTTTTTGCCAAATTCGATAATTTTTGGCACAATAATGTCTCTATAGGCGTTATGCGGTATGCTGGACAAAAAAAATCAAACGCAATGTATTCTTGGGTTCATTTTGCGTCCAATGAGCCAAAGTTTGAGGAAAACTGTGGGCACAATAGGCCGTGGTGGAATTTCAAAGTTTTGAAAACACGCGATTTTCTCCCCCTTTGTTAAAAAAATAAGTCATGAAAAAAATCTAAAACTTGGGTTGCGACATATCAAAATGGGTTAAAATTTCACGAGCAGAACAAAATTATTGATGAAAATTAAATTTGAGCAATTTTAACCCATTTTGAGCCCCAAATCGGGTCAATTTTTGAGTATTTTCAAAGGCTTGACTCTTGACATGTGACCTATGAAAGTGGGGTAGAATTTCGCCAGAAATTCAACAAAACCATCCAATTTTTTTTTAGCAACTTTTGAGAATTTTGAGCCTTAAATTGAGTCAATTTTTGATTAATTTCAAAAAATTGGCATGTGACCTATGAAAGTGGGGTAGAATTTTGCCAGAAATTCAAAAATATCATCCAAAACTTTTTTTTCAGCAACTTTTGAGAATTTTGAGCCTCAAATTGAATCAATTTTTGATTAATTTCAAAAAAATGACTTGTGACCTACGAAAAAGGAATAGAATTTCGCCCAAGGTTTTAAAATGTAATCCAAAACTTTTTTAAACAACTTTCATGTTTGAGTAATTTCAAGCGCAAAATGTTTCATTGGAATGCGAAAAAAATGAACAATCTAATCTAATTAAAAAGAGAATAGAAAATTCAAATCAATTACATTAAGTTGAAAATATAAGCGGGTTTAATTTCATTCAGAAAATTATGCGATTTTGATTTTTTGGTTTCTCTATGAAATTTTAATTCATGAAAGGTCTATCTAAAAATCTACTAAATTAAAGGCTTAAAATTCTCAAAAGATGCTCAAAAAAAATTGGATGGTATTTTTGAATTTCTGACAAAATTCTACCCTACTTTCATAGGTTACACTTACATGTCAATTCTTTGAAAATACTCAAAAATTGATTCAATTTGAGGCTCAAAATTCTCAAAAGTTGCTGAAAAAAGTTTTGGATGATATTTTTGAATTTCTGGCAAAATTCTACCCCACTTTCATAGGTCACATGTAAATTTTTTGAAATTAATCAAAAATTGACTCAAATTAAGCCTCAAAATTCTCAAAAGTTGCTCAAAAAAAAATTGGATGGTTTTGTTGAATTTCTGGCGAAATTCTACCCCACTTTCATAGGTCATATGTCAAGCCTTTGAAAATACTCAAAAATTGACCCGATTTGGGACTCAAAATGGGTTAAAATTGCTCAAATTTAATTTTCATCAATAATTTTGTTCTGCTTGTGAAATTTTAACCCATTTTGATATGTCGCAACCCAAGTTTTAGATTTTTTTCATGACTTATTTTTTTAACAAAAGGGGAGAAAATCGCGTGTTTTCAAAACTTTGAAATTCCACCACGGCCTATTGTGCCCACAGTTTTCCACAAACTTTGGCTCATTGGACGCAAAATGAACCCAAGAATACATTGCGTTTGATTTTTTTTGTCCAGCATACCGCATAACGCCTATAGAGACATTATTGTGCCAAAAATTATCGAATTTGGCAAAAAATCGCACATTGGAGGACCCAGCACCCCACTGTGCCCGTGACCCAAGGGATGTGACATATATTTGGAGTCAGGGGAGTGTCTGCTACCAGAATGTGAAAAATTTTTTTGTCCAAAGTCAAATTTAAAAATTGAGAAAAAAGGGGGTTTTTAGGCCTCAGCTCCTTATTGTGCCGGGGCAAAAATCCAAAATTCGGGTTTGTGGGACTAAGGGACCCATACCTACAATAAACAAACTGATTTTTTTATCCAGCAAAAATGCACGCTCAATGAACACTTTTTGCCTCTTGGACTGTAGACTATTACCCCCTTACCATTATTTGAGCGAAAAAAATTTCCATCAGAAATTGTCCAGATACTATGGTTTATAAAGGGTTTAGGAACCGAAGAAATTAATTTCTATCGTCAAAAATCTGTGAAAAATTTTATACTTAAATGAGAATTTTTGAAAAAAATTTAAGAGACGAAAAAATGTTTATTGGAATTGAAAAAAATTTAAGAGTTGAGAAATATTTTTAGAAAAAATACCAGATTTTAAAAATTTAGTGGTATAGGTAAGGTTTTTGACAATTCTGAAAAGAAATCGACCTAAAGAGTATAAATGGGGGCAATTTTCGACCATTTCTGAGTTGGTAGTCTGATCGGTCCTCATTATCACGGAAACACTCATTTTTGCGGGGAAAACTGATGAAAGTTTAATTTCAACAGATTATTTTGACCCTTTCTAAATTCTAATATCTTTTCTCCGTTTTTTCCTGCATTATCGTTTTTGACTGTCCTTGCTTCGACCTTTATCTTCATTTTATCATTTTTCATTTTGCGTGTATTTCTTTCATAAATTGCTTGGCAGGTTATAAATATTCTATTAAGAAGAAAACTTAATGCAGATTACATCTCTCATCATCTCTCATCATCATCAATTATTCCAATGAAAAATTGGCCTAAAAAATGAATATTTTTCCGGCAAAGGAAAACGCCAAATAGTTGGTCGATAACGAATTTTAAAAACCCAAAAAACAAATTTTAACGAAAAACAACGTAATAATAAATTCGACTAATCTATCGATCGATTCTCGTATCCAAAACGCAAAAACGACCCAGAAATTACATTCGAGCTGCAAAAATGGCCCAAAATACAAAATATTTCATAAGGGAAGAAACTCTACAAGGAAGACCTATCTCACTACTGGATATATAATTTATATATATTTTCAATTTACATATAATTACTTCATCCTGTTCTGTTGGATTTGTGTAATGTGTACGTTGACATTCGAATAAAATTTCGATGACATTGCGTACATGAATAAGTGATTAATTAGTTTCTGCGAAATCTCGTACAGAAAAAATATCAACAACGAGTCGAAAGATTACTTTAAATTACATACTAAAAGTTTTGAGTAAATTCATCTAATTGGCGTTGATATTTATTTAAAGTGGACTAAAATTTCGCATGTTTGAAATTATATGTTTGTTTTACAAACGGTTCGAAGGCGGTAAATTTGTATTTAAATTTTACCAGTATATATGTTTGCATTTCATTAGGACGCGGGCAGTGTTTGTGTATAAATTTTGGGTTCGGATTCCGATTCGTAATTAAGTTGACCGCCATGTTAGTTGTATTGACTTTACTATTCGTAGCCGCGTGTTATGCTGCCCCCCAAGAAATGGGCTCGCACGTGTATGACGCCGAAAACGACTGTTTCCAGCAGCATCCTTCGATATCCAGAGGTAAACTTTTTCTCGTTGGTGGGAGTCTCGATGATAGATGATCAAATTTTTTCGTTTTTTTCGATAGATTTCTTAGAAGGATTGAAAAAAGTCAAAAAATTACCCGACGATCCGACTCAAGAATTTAAAGTACGATTTTACCAATTTTTTCGGGGTTTAAATTTTTTTATTTTGAGCTAATTTTTTTTATTTTCGTGTGGATTTCAGTGTTTCATGGCCTGCGTCGGTAAAAAAATCGAAGCGGTGAGTTGAGTTTTTCAGTGAATTTTTTTTAGCCATTTTTACCTACTTAGATAAAATATGTAGGTAAAGGCTAAGGGCTATTCAGGGTTGAGAATTTTAAATAGGCGTATATTTTATTAACGTACTATTTCGAGTTCGAGGTTATTTATTTGCGTTAAAAATTGACTAACGGAATGTTTTCCAATCGTCAGCCCATAAATATTTATTTTAGTGTCTGCGTTGTTGGTTTTTTCCCCAACTGACGAATGGGTCAGCAAGGAGATGGGCCTGATGAATGTAATTTTTCCATCACGCGATTCTCTGTGGGTAGAAATGAGACGTTTAAGAAGGATTAGAACGAGGGAATGAGGGGGGAGGGGGTTGAAAAATGGAAAGTTGATGAGCTGGTTTTTTTTGGGAGAAGGAAATGATTGATTTTGGGTGAGAGGAGGGTGTGGAATTTTTAGAGGTCCAGGAGAGTGCCGGGGACTTGGAATTTTTGCAACCATAAGATACCAAAGATGAAGGAATTGATTTTCTGGGGACAGATTTTCTGGAAATTTGATTTTTTTTTGATTGCTTAAGGAATAAGAGGACAAATATTTTCAATTTTTTGAAGAAAAAATAGTGATTTTGAAGAATCTCTGGAGAGAGTGTTTGAAAAAAATAGACTTTGGTACTCAACCACTGAGCACAAAATTTGACAAAATAATTTTTTATCGTAAATTTATTCTCTACTCTCAGATGAGCCAACAAGGTGAATTCGACTTCGAAACGCTGAAAGAAATCACCGTTTTGATCACCGGAGGCGACGCAAATCACGACGATGCTCATGCCATGGTCAGCAAATGCTTCGATATTGGTAAGTTCTTCTGTAAAATTATCGTTAAATTATTGGAAATGGTATTTTTCAAAAATATGGAATTATTAAATCGAGCTCGTTTCTTCAGATCACGATGACGATTGCGAAAAAGCCTGGAAATATGTGCAATGTAAAGTCGACGAACTTCAACCTTACAAATTCTCCAAAGGATTCTGTCCTTCGTGTCACGAATAATTATAATATTGCTGTGTCGTACGTTAAATTATCGTAGTTGAATAAATCTCATCCTTAAAATTAGCTAGGTACTTTCTAATGGCATTTTAAATCGTTGCAAATGTGTACTTTTGTTTGTCCGATTTATCATTACAGTTTTAATGCGATTTTTTTGTGCGAATAATAGACTTTTTTTGATGAAAAAAGAGGATTTTTGAAGAGTTTGAATGATTTTTTGGGGGTAGGAAAATTGATTTAAAAAAGGTGAGTTTATGCCTTGATGGATTTTAAACATTTTAATTAAATCGAAATAAAAGTGAATAGTGTAGGTGCGTTAACAGAGTCGAAATGACGCAAAGGAGGGATAAAAATTCCCCCTCAACAATGGAAAATTGAAAAATTTTGATTCAAGTTGAAAAGGTCTTAAAAGCTAAGACCTTTTTGGGTAAATTTTTGTTTTAAATCGAAAGAAATGGGAAACCCATGCGTCGAGTCGAAAGTAAAAAAAAATTATTTTCGTTGGAAATTTTCGATTTTTTTTAGCTCCTCCCTACTCTTCTTCAAATTTACACTGAAATGATACTGCCAAAAATTGACTCGGTCTCGCGAATCAAGCATCAACAAGAAGAATTGACTTTTATCAGATAATCTCCATTTAAACGTTTTGGTAATTTGTCCCCGAAAAATTCTTTATTACATTTTATTACGGAAATTTTATATTCCAGAAGTTATTTTGGTTTTTAGTTAAATTTGGAATATGGAAAAATGCAAAATATCCCTTCGAAGACGAAACGAAGTAGAATTTGGAAAAAAAGGACCAAAATTTGAAAAATTTCGATTCCGAATACAATTTTTCCTTTTTTCCCTTTCTTATCTCTATATTTTTTGAAAATGCGTCAAATTGGTAATTTGACTGTGGCTTTGGCATATTTCGACTTATTCGTCGCGTTCCTTCGCTCAACTGTACCACTCTCCAATTGCTCTTAAAATTTGACTATATTGGAAAATTTTTCAAGATTGGGAAAAATTATCAATAATGACATTATTTGATTTCAAAATTTCCCTGTGAAAATGCAAGTTTCGCTATGAAGCAAACGCCTTTAAATCGTCGGAGTGTGGTTTATTCCCTTCAATGTAATCGAAGGAAAGGTATCTCAACCGGAAATGAAATTTAGGGGCGGAAAAAAATATGCATCGAATACATATAAAAAGAATCCATATATATTCAAATTTTCAAGCCCTAGAGTTTGTTTCTCGAATTTTGGAAAATTTTTAAAAATTTGAAATTATCTGTACATATAAAAGAGAAGGAGAAAGCACCTGTCCTGTTTTCAACCTGCTCAATCGACTAAAAATGATATCAAGACCATCTGGAACCTCCAAAAAAAATTTGAATTTTCCAACAATGAAAAAAAGAAGAATAGTTTGAATTATTCTTTATCACTCACACTCGTAGATTACCTTCATTGGTGATCTATTTGATCGATTAAAGCATAATTTTCCAAATTTCGGAAATCCATATTTTTTCCATGAACTTTTTTTCAAAAGTAAGAATTTTCAATTTTTTTCAATAATTTTTTTTGAGGAAAATATGGATTTGATTCCACAATTCCGACTTTTGAAAAATAGTCCTTTAATCGATCAAATAGGTCATCAGTGGGAATAATCCACGTTAGTTGGTGCCAAATTTCATGCCTTCATGTGGACCATTTTCATGCGCCAAAATTTTCTCGAGGCTTTAGAACTTTCCAAAACCACTTTCAATCGATTTGGGAACTCAAACTCAATAATTGGATATATATACTAAATTTCAGCTTTTTACTCGATTACAGTGAATTTTAAAATTTTGATTTTTGCAAAAGCTTGGGATAATTTCGGAATTTCAAACATTTGCTAAAATTCTAAAAATGAATTTGAGCACCTGGAATTTTGGATTGGTGGTTCTTTTTGGACGTATATATTTTCGATTTATTCTTATTTTGGTCAAAAATTTTACTGCTGGTTGGGAACCCCTGTGAACAGTTTTAATATGTAATATGAAAATCATTCACTCGTTTTTTGAACTTTTTTGAAGGTGGTAGTAGGTAGGTACCTATATGTTCTAATATTCATTCAAGTGTAAAAAATCTCCCAAAGGTTTTTCATGTCTACAAAATTATCATGATGTCAGTATTCAACTTTTTTTAGCATTCATGTTAGAATAAAAATTATCGTTTTGTAAAATTTTTTTCGAAAATTGTCATACAGATACTTTTACCCCTTTTCTCCTCAAATCGGTGCAATATCTTATTTTTGAAAATTTCAAAAATAAATGCAGTTTTCCTCTTTAAAAAAAAATTCTAGAGGAGAGGTGACATTAGAAAATCGCTACCTATAATTTTTTTGAATAAAAGTATCTGTTAGCACCATTAAACAAAAAAAATTTCAAAAATAATTTTTTACGATTTTCTACAGAAAATTTTAAAAATACGAAAAAATGAAGTAAAAATATCCATAGGTATTAATTTTTTTCCAAAATTCTATATTGATAAGATTTGATGGGAAAGTAGACAAAGATAAAAATTGGGTCCTGGGAAAGGATGAAATTTTGTCCGCCATTTGCCTGCCCTTTCCTTCGATTGAATATTCGAAAAAAAGACCAAACCAACGATCCACCCAGTTGGATTTTCTTGAAGATTTATGGTTTTCATCTCTCCCTAATTCTTCTGATCATTTTTTCGAATAATAAAAACATGAAAAAAAATTTGTCGAATAGATGCCTATTCGTTTTCAATCAAAAAATCCTGCTCACTTGGCCAATTTTTGAGTCAAAATTATACTAAAATTGACAAAATATTTAAAAATTGACGAAACTGTGTCGTGAAATAAAGTCTACATGAGTCCTTGCATGGAAAAGTATTACACATATTTTAAAACTATCGATCGTTACGAAACCAACGTCAATTTTGTGAATTCTCGACAGGGCTATTCCATACAAAAACAGACCAAAAATATAATCGGGGTTTCTTACAAGTTCCCCTTGGTGGTCTATTTATAAAACCTCGACCATTTCTTTTCTAACCCTCGGGGGGGGGGGGGCTCGAAATTTTTATGCAATTGCGATTTTTAGTCAAATTACCCAACTTTGAAGGCTCATATCTCGAGATAGGTTGTACTTGGCGAAAAACTGTTTGCGGACCTTGAAAGAGAATTAATTGAAGATTCAAAAACAATAATCAAATTTTGAAAAGCTCAAAATTGAACTTTGGTAGTGAAAGCTCAATTTTCATAATGAGTACAAAAGATGAAAGCTACAATTTAAAAATCTGAAAAAATTACATTGAGTAGCCCTATTTACCATTTTTTTAACCAATAAATTTTCAAGATGGGATCTCTACACCCCTGTGGAGTACAGGGGTCCACAATTTTGACCGAAATTCAAAAAAATTGAAAAAGTGAAGTAACACATCGACTACTACCAATACGAAGGCGCTGATTTCGAATATGTACTCAGTTTTTTCATTCGACCCCCCTTGAACCCCCCTATTAGCCTCCATGATAGGGTCAAAATTCAAAAAAATTAAAAATAACGTGTGACCTGTCGTTTGTTAGGTTTTTGAGGGCGCTGAGTTCATAAATTTGCTTATTTTTTGGATTTGACCCTTTAGTGTCCCTCTAGCCCCCCTCCCCCCCATTTTGGGAAAACCCATGTTGAGAAACGAATATATCGTGTGACATATCGACTCTAACTGATTTTTGTACGTAAAATTCGAATATCGACCTACTTTTTGAACAGACCCCCTCCTCGTAATTTTTTGAAATATTCAATTTCGTATTGATCACCTAAGACTGGAGGAAGGGGTCAGTTGAAGCATGGGGAGGGGGTCGAATCAAAAAGTAAGTCGATATTTGAATTTTACATCCTCGAATTAGTTGGGATCGATATGCCACACGATATTTTCGTTTCTCAACATGGTTTTTCTCCAAATTGGAGGACTAGAGGGGCACTAAAGGGTCAAATCCAAAAAATAAGCAAATTTTCGAACTCAGCGCTCTCAAGAACCTAACAAACGACAGGTCACACGTTATTTTTCATTTTTTTGAATTTTGGCCCTATCAAGGAGGCTACTAGGGGGGTTCGGAGGGGTCGGATGAAATAGATGAGTACATATTCGAAATCAGCGCCTTCGAATTAGTAGTAATCGATGTGTTAATTTATTTTTTCGTGTTTTTTTGAATTTTGATCAAAATTGTGGACCCCTGTACCCCAGGGGTGTAGAGATCCCACCTTGAAAATTTATTAGTTGAAAAAAGGGTAAAAAGGGCTACTCACTGTAATTTTTTCGGATTTTTAAATGGTAGCTTTCATCTTTTGTTCTTATCATGAAAGTTGAGCTTTCACCACCAAAGTTCAACTTTGAGATTTTCAAAATGTGATTATCGCTTTTGAATCTCCTATTAATTACACAAGTCAACATGATTTTTGTGTTTGGGTTCCGATTGCCAAATTTGGGTTGCTTTTAATGAAGGAAAAAATAATTTTTTTGTCCGAAGTTTGCTTTGGGGGTGGGGAAGCCAATACACACAAATTTGAGAAATATTTGGAAAAATTTGAAAAAAAAATTTTTGGTCCAACCTTATAGAAAATTTTACGCTGGATCGAATGCCGTAAACCGCAGACCTCTATCTCTTTTAGAAAAAAAGTTACGATTAAAACTTTCCTAAATTATGTGAAAAAAATCGCATTTTTTTCGCCTTAATCACCGAAAAGTGAGATTTCTGAGAAATCTAAGCGTTCTACGACCATATGCCCATGACAAAAGTTGTAAAGAATTAAATTTCCTATCGGATAAGTGCATTCAGATTTTTCCGAGAGGCGTAGTTTTCGAGATATTTTCGAGTAAAGTTGAACATTAGTTGAGGCAATTGAGAAAAAAAGAGAAATGAAGCAATTTTTGGCTGTCAAAAGTGTTACAGCGAAAAATTGTGGAAGGCGACTAACCTTTAGAAGTTACCACGACCTCTCACAATTTTTCGCTGTAACACTTTCACAGCCAAAAATTGCTTCATTTCTCTTTTTTTCTCAATTGCCTCAACTAATGTTCAACTTTACGTAAGAATATCTCGAAAACTACGCCTCCCAGAAGAATCTAAATACACCTATCCGATAGGAAATTTAATTCTCTACAACTTTGTTCATGATCATTATGGTCGTAGAACGCTTAGATTTCTCAGAAATCCCACTTTTCGGTAAGCAAGACGAAAAAAAAATGCGATTTTTTCACATAATTTAGGAAAGTTTTAGCTGTAACTTTTTCTCTAAAAGAGATAGAGGTCTGCGGTTTGCGACATTCGATTCAGCGTAACATTTTCTATAAGGTTGGATCAAAAAAATTTTTTTTCAAATTTTTTTCAAATTTTTCTCAATCAGAAATTTGGCCATGAGAACTGAAACACAGAACTTTTTTTTTTGTTGACTTGTATTATCTTTCAGATCCTGCAAAGAGTTTTTCCCCAAGTACAACCTATCTCAAGATATGAGCCTTCAAATTTGAGTAATTTGTCTAAAAATCGCAATTGCATACAAATTTTGAGGACCGTCCCCCCGCCCACCCCCTTGAAGATTAGAAAAAAAATGTTCGCGGTTTTGTGAATAGGCCACCAAGGGGAACTTGTAAAAAAAAATTGAGCGAAATCGGGAGACCTGACTTCATTTTTGGTCTGTTTTAATCTGGAACAGCCAAATGTTTCTGAAATTTCAATTTTGGAAATGAATCACCTATCCTAAGTATCTGGTTAAATACAGAGCATGTCTTTTAATCCCTAAAACAGCAACATTGTCATCAAAATCTATCAAATTTGAAGGTGACCAACTATAATAAATTTGATTCTTATTATTGAAAGATTTTACTCACTCGACTGCTTATAATAATAATTATCTTCGGATACATCTACTTAGTACCTACGTTTTACTTGAAAGTTCCCACTATTATTTTCAATTCCAAGATATCTCTTTACCTAGGTACTAATTAACTGTCTGTTTGTTACCGGGTTTATTTCTAAATTACTGTTTTCAGCCCGAAGTCGGAAAAAAATTCGCATATATAAGCTCACCGAAGACAGTTTGGAAAATTTAGTTGGTTCAATATGTTATTAATCGTGCTCGCATCTTTCGTCGTGTCAGCTCTGGCTTCGCCGAGCCCTCAGGAGCTAAGTATCAAGCAGTTGATAGCTTCGGAGAAAAAATGCCTGGCCGATTTTCCTCCGGAATTCAAAGGTTAGTAGACGAACGATTTTATTGCATGAATTTCGAACGTGTTTAGTAGACGAAAATTTAAATTCAAATTTTTTCTTCAGCTGTGCTAAAGGAAATCAAAATGTCCAAAGTTTATCCGGAAAATCCCACTAATGATTTCAAGGTAGGATTTCAAAAATTACACGTGGATCGTTTTAAATTATAACCGACCTTTGCGAATCGATTACTCATCAATTTGGTATTTTTTAGTGTTTCTTGGATTGTATGGGAAGAGAAATTGGCATTGTAAGCAGCGTATAATATTTTTAGTCTTTTTTTTTTTTTAAATTTCGATTAATTTATTTTATTTATTTATAGTTCGACGATCAAGGCAATTATCACTTTGAAAAGCTCAAAGCTTTTACTGGAATGGTGGCAGCTGACTCGTCGGTGACTGCTGAAGAAATTCATCAAGCTGTTGAAGAATGTATCAAAGTTGGTGAGTGTGGAAAACCAATTAAATTTAATCTATTTTATGCGAAATTTTCACCCTTGATCGTCCTGTTACAGATCACGAGATAAAATGTGAAAAAGCTCACCTGTACATTTCGTGCAAACAAGATAAACTGAAACATGCTCAATTATCAGATGATATGCAGGCTGCGATGGATCATCATCATTGAAGATTTTTTTAAATAAAAAATAACAATTTATCGTATGATCGAAATTTTCCATAAGTAATTTTATACTTATTTAATATTTTGAATTTGTATTTTAACCTGTTTACGCAAGCTTCGTTGTAATTGAAGATCGAATAGTATTTTTATTTTTCATGGAGTATGAACTTTTTCTTTGTTCGGGTATTATATTATTTTGGAAACGAATTTTCGCTCATCGTACTATTTTAGAATAACTTAAAAATATCAATCTAGGATGTTTTTGAATAATCGAAGCTGCTTGCAGACTGCAATCTGAGGCAATATCGAACTGAAAAACACATTTTTTTAATGCAAAAATATATCCATGATTTTAAAAGCTGTTCTTTTAAAGAGAAAATTTGTACAAATTTTTTAAATCCGCCTGGCGTTAGGAAATTTTATCTGATGTGGTATTTTTTAGTTATTATCCAATTTGATTTTTATTGAATTAGAAAAAGCGTAATATCCACGATTTGAACATTTCTCCTTTCAAGAAAAATATTGCATTTTTTTTTAATTTTTTTTAAATTTTCAACTTGAGAAAAATGTTCCAAGTTGAAAAATGGAATTACGATGAACGTATTTCTTTTGTCGATATTTTATTTTCAATTAATAATGATTCGATTTTTGATGAGAAAATTCGATGAAAAAATATAATCTAAACTGTGTATGATTTTTCAACCTCTATTCTGATCTAATTTCGTTTTTTTTTTCAGATCATGACTGATATTTCTCGTGAGAAAATTCATAAATACGTTTATGATTCTGCTCGGAAAATATTCACAGATCAGCAAACGTATGTTCAAAAGTTCGAACAACGAAATAAATAACAACAGTGAAACGCAACTTTATATAAAAACTATTCAAGCTTTAAACCGTCGTGTTTTTTATTCAACCTTTTTTTTCCTTTAAATACCTATTCATTAATTGTACAAACACTTTTTTAATTTGCATGTTAATCTTAGGAATAGAAAATAATTTATCACTAGAGTATAAAATCTGTTCTTTTTTACGTCTCATTTGGTGTCATGTAAAATGGTGTTAATATAAATGCAGTATTGCTAATTAAGCAGTAAGATTCGTTCTTAATGAGTGAATCTTTGTTCTTGGTGTTTTGGGTACTTTAATTTGATTACTGCGATTTACCAACTTACATCAAAACCGCATTTTCGAGGCGAAAATCGTCCATAACTCGAGAAGGAAAGCCCCGCGCCGAAAATGGACAGCGGATTCGGAATCAGCGACCTCGAATTAGTCATAATTGGTGCTTTGAACAATTTTTTGGTTTGAAAATTACATAAATAAGCTATGCCTGAAAAGAAATTGTGTCATTTCTCGAAAACATAGATTCAAAACCGGAAACGGACGCCGGATTCTGAATCAGTGACCTCGAATTACTCAAATTCGACTCCTATTTGCGTATTTACGGCTTTAAAAATAGTTGAAATCATTAAACAGGAGTTTTTTCAAAGTAAGTAGGTATCCGAAAATAACGACTTTTTCGCCTATTCATTTTGAGCCAAAAACAGCCAACTTTTTTTTTCATTCGATTTTTTAATGCCTTAATTGAAGCTAATTACTCAAAGTAGGAGTCGAAAATGATGAATTTTAGGTCGTAGAATCCGAATCCGGTGTCCGTTTTTGGCACCGGACCTTTGTCTTCGAGATATTTCCAATTTACGTCAAAAACAACTGAAAAACAGCCTAAATTGCCATTTTCTCCGAATCTAACGTAAGCGTGATGAGGGAAAACTGACCACGGCGTTGGATTACCCGTGGTCGAATACCCTATCCTAGACACCTCGCTCGTAGATCGGGAACAAAAAATTTTTGGTCAAAAAAAATGGGAAGGGGTTAGTTCATTGATTTTTTCGAATTTCGATGATTTTCAAAAAAATCGACATAGGTGTCGTTTTCGACTAATTCGAGGTCGCTGATTCCGAATCCGCTGTCCATTTGTCACGCTGGCCCTTTCCTCTCGAGTTATGGACGTTTTTCACATCGAAAATGCGATTTCCGGGCGAACGAGCGACGATCGCGCCAAACAGACCTCAGATTCGGAACCAGCGAACTCGAATTAGTCAAATTCGACTCCTACTTGGGTATTTACGGTTTTAAAAATGGTTAAAATCATTAAACAGGAATTTTTTTCAAACTAAGTAGGTATCCGAAAATAACGACTTTTTCGCCTATTCATTTTGAGCCAAAAACAGCCAACTTTTTTTTTCATTCGATTTTTTAAAGCCTTAATTGAAGCTAATTACTCAAAGTTAGAGTCGAAAATTATGAATTTTAGGTCGTAGAATCCAAATCCGGTGTCCGTTTTTGGTATCGGACCTTTGTCTTCGAGATATTTCCAATTTACGTCCCAAAAAAACTGAAAAATGGCAAAAATCGCCATTTTCTACAAATCTAACCATGATGAGAGGAAACTGACCCCAGCGTTGGATTCCCCGTAGCCGAATACCCCATCCTAGACACCTCGCACGTCCATTGGGAGCAAAAAAATTTTTGGCTCAAAAAAATGAGAAGGGGTCAGTTCATTGATTTTTTCAAATTTCGATGATTTTCAAAAAAATCGACATAGGTGTCGTTTTCGACTAATTCGAGGTGGCTGATTCCGAATCCGATGTCCATTTTTCACGCCGGCCCTTTCCTCTCGAGTTATGGTCGATTTTCACATCGAAAATGCGATTTCCGGGCAAACGAGCGGCGATCGCGCCAAACAGACCTCAGATTCGGAATCAGCGACCTCGAATTAGTAATATTAGACTCCTATTTGTGTATTTGCGGCTCTAAAACTGGTTGAAATGTTTAAATAGACGTTTTTTCAAAGTAAGTAGGTATCCGAAAATAGCCACTTTTTCGCCTATTCATTTTGAGTCAAAAACAGCAAACTTTTTTTTTCACTTGATTTTTTAAAGCCTTAATTGAAGCAAATTACCTGAAGTAAGAGTCGAAAATTATGAATTTTAGGTCGTAGAATCCGAATCCGGGGTCCGTTTTTGGCGCCGGACCTTTGTCTTCGAGATATTTCCAATTTACGTCAAAAAAAAACTGAAAAACAGCCAAAATCGCCATTTTCTGCGAATCTAAACGCGATGAGGGGAAACTGACCACGGCGTTGGATTCCCCGTGGTCGAATACCCTATCCTAGACACCTCGCTCGTAGATCGGGAACAAAAAATTTTTGGTCAAAAAAAATGGGAAGGGGTTAGTTCATTGATTTTTTCGAATTTCGATGATTTTCAAAAAAATCGACATAGGTGTCGTTTTCGACTAATTCGAGGTCGCTGATTCCGAATCCGCTGTCCATTTTTTACGCTGGCCCTTTCCTCTCGAATTATGGTCGATTTTCACATCGAAAATGCGATTTCCGGGCAAACGAACGGCGATCGCGCCAAACAGACCTCAGATTCGGAATCAGCGACCTCGAATTAGTCAAATTCGACTCCTACTTGGGTATTTACGGTTTTAAAAATGGTTAAAATCATTAAACAGGAATTTTTTTCAAACTAAGTAGGTATCCGAAAATAACGACTTTTTCGCCTATTCATTTTGAGCCAAAAACAGCCAACTTTTTTTTTCATTCGATTTTTTAAAGCCTTAATTGAAGCTAATTACTCAAAGTTAGAGTCGAAAATTATGAATTTTAGGTCGTAGAATCCAAATCCGGTGTCCGTTTTTGGTATCGGACCTTTGTCTTTGAGATATTTCCAATTTACATCCCAAAAAAACTGAAAAATGGCAAAAATCGCCATTTTCTACAAATCTAACCATGATGAGGGGAAACTGACCACAGCGTTGGATTCCCCGTAGCCGAATACCCCATCCTAGACACCTCGCACGTCCATTGGGAGCAAAAAAATTTTTGGCTCAAAAAAATGAGAAGGGGTAGTTCATTGATTTTTTCGAATTTCGATGATTTTCAAAAAAATCGACATAGGTGTCGTTTTCGACTAATTCGAGGTCGCTGATTCCGAATCCGCTGTCCATTTTTCACGCTGGCCCTTTCCTCTCGAGTTATGGTCGATTTTCACATCGAAAATGCGATTTCCGGGCAAACGAGCGGCGATCGCGCCAAACAGACCTCAGATTCGGAATCAGCGACCTCGAATTAGTAATATTAGACTCCTATTTGTGTATTTGCGGCTCTAAAACTGGTTGAAATGTTTAAATAGACGTTTTTTCAAAGTAAGTAGGTATTCGAAAATAGCGACTTTTTCGCCTATTCATTTTGAGCCAAAAACCGCCAACTTTTTTTTTCATTCAATTTTTTAAAGCCTTAATTAAAGCTAATTACTTGAAGTGAGAGTCGAAAATGATGAATTTTAGGTCGTAGAATCCGAATCCGGGGTCCGTTTTTGGCGCCGGACCTTTGTCTTCGAGATATTTCCAATTTACGTCAAAAAAACCCTGAAAAACAGCCAAAATCGCCATTTTCTGCGAATCTAAACGCGATGAGGGGAAACTGACCACGGCGTTGGATTCCCCGTGGTCGAATACCCCATCCTAGACACCTCGCACGTCTTTTGGGAGCAAAAAATTTTTGGCCCAAAAAAATGAGAAGGGGTTAGTTCATTGATTTTTTCGAATTTCGATGATTTTCAAAAAAATCGACATAGGTGTCGTTTTCGACTAATTCGAGGTCGCTGATTCCGAATCCGCTGTCCATTTTTCACGCTGGCCCTTTCCTCTCGAGTTATGGTCGATTTTCACATTGAAAATGCGATTTCCGGGCAAACGAGCGGCGATCGCGCCAAACAGACCTCAGATTCGGAATCAGCGACCTCGAATTAGTCGAAAACGACACCTATCTCGATTTTTTTGAAATTCATCGAAAATCGAAAAAATCAATGGACTAACCCCTTCTCATTTTTTTGAGCCCCAAAAATTTTTTGTTCCCGATCCACGTGCAAGGTGTCTGGAATGGGGTATTCGACCACGGGGAATCCAACGCCGTGGTCAGTTTCCCCTCATCGCGTTTAGATTCGGAGAAAATGACGATTTTGGCTGTTTTTCAGGTTTTTTTTTGACGTAAATTGGAAATATCTCGAAGACAAAGGTCCGGCGCCAAAAATGGACCCCGGATTCGGATTCTACGACCTAAAATGCATAATTTTCGACTCTTACTTCAGGTAATTTGCTTCAATTAAGGCTTTAAAAAATCAAGTGAAAAAAAAAGTTTGCTGTTTTTGACTCAAAATGAATAGGCGAAAAAGTGGCTATTTTCGGATACCTACTTACTTTGAAAAAACGTCTATTTAAACATTTCAACCAGTTTTAGAGCCGCAAATACACAAATAGGAGTCTAATATTACTAATTCGAGGTCGCTGATTCCGAATCTGAGGTCTGTTTGGCGCGATCGCCACTCGTTTGCCCGAAAATCTCATTTTCGATGTGAAAATCCACCATAACTCGAAAGGAAAGGGCCAGCGTTAAAAATGGACAGCGGATTCGGAATCAGCGACCTCGAATTAGTAATATTAGACTCCTATTTGTGTATTTGCGGCTCTAAAACTGGTTGAAATATTTAAATAGACGTTTTTTCAAAGTAAGTAGGTATCCGAAAATAGCCACTTTTTCGCCTATTCATTTTGAGTCAAAAACAGCAAACTTTTTTTTTCACTCGATTTTTTAAAGCATTAATTGAAGCAAATTACCTGAGGTAAGAGTCGAAAATTATGAATTTTAGGTCATAGAATCCGAATCCGGTGTCCGTTTTTGGCGCCGGACCTTTGTCTTCGAGAAATTTCCAATTTACGTCAAAAAAAACCCTGAAAAATAGCCAAAATCACCTTTTTTTTCGAATCTAAACGCGATGAGGGGAAAATGACCACGGTGTTGGATTCCCCGTGGTCGAATACCCCATCGTAGACACCTCGCACGTCCCTTGGAAACAAAAAAATTTTTAGTTCAAAAAAATGGCAAGGGGTTTGTCCGTGTTTTTTTTTTTGATTTTTGATGATTTTCAAAAAAATTGAGATAGGAGTCTTTTTCGACTAATTCGTGGTCGCTGATTCTGAATCTGAGGTCTATTTTTTGCGCCGGTCATTCGATCTCGAGTTACAGTCGATTTTCACATCGAAAGAGCAATTTCAGGGGCAAACGAGCGGCGATCGCTCCAAACAGACCTCAGATTCGGAATTAGCCGAAAACCACCTCTATGTCGATTTTTTTGAAAATCATCTAAATTCAAAAAAAAACTATGAACTAACCCCTTCTAATTTTTTTGGACAAAAAAGTTTGTGTCCCCGACCGACGTGCGAGGTGTCTAGGATGTGGTATTCGGCCACGGCGAATTCAATGGCAAAGGTAGAATTTTCCTGTATTGGTCGCCGTTTTCAAGAAAATGGCCATTATTGAGCCCAATTCCGGCCAATTCTATAAGGGTTTGAAAAACTCGCGTAAAGTTTGTTTTTCAACTAATTTGGGATCGTTGATTACGATTTTGGTGTTTGTTTTGCGCGATCGTCGCACCCTTGACCGGAAATCGCATTTCAGCTGCGAAAATGAACCATAACTGAAGAACAAAGGTCCGAGGCAAAAAATAGGCCACACATTTGGAATCAGCGACCTCGAATTAGTCGAAAACGACTCCTATCTCGATTTTTTTGAAAATCATCAAAAAACAAAAAAAAACTATGGACTAACCCCTTGCCATTTATTTTGGGCCAAAAATTTTTTTGCTCCCGATGGGTGTGCGAGGTGTCTAGGATGGGGTACTCGACCACGACGAATCCAACTCCGTGGTCAGTTTGCCCTCGTCACTCTTAGATTCGGGGAAAATGGCGATTTTTGCTATTTTTCAGTTTTTTTTGGACGTAAATTGGAAATACCTCGAAGACAAGGGTCTGGTACCAAAAACGGACACCGGATTCGGATTCTACGACCTAAAATTCATCATTTTCGACTCCTACTTTGAGTAATTAGCTTCAATGAAGGCTTTAAAAAATCGAATGAAAAAAAAAGTTGGCTGTTTTTGGCTGAAAATGAATAGGCGAAAAAGTGGCTATTTTCGGATACCTACTTACTTTGAAAAAACTCCTGTTTAATGATTTTAACCATTTTTAAAGCCTTAAATACGCAAATAGCAGTCGAATTTGGCTAATTCGAGGTCGCTGATTCAGAATCCGGCGTCCGTTTCCGGGTTTGAACCTTTGTTTTCGAGAAATTACACAATTTCTTTTCAAGCATAGCTTATTTATGTAATTTTCAAACCAAATAATTGTTCAAAGCATCAATTATGACTAATTAAAGGTCGTTGATTACGAATTTGCAATTATCTTTCCGCAGGGTGGCCAACTTTCCGGAATAAATCGCTATTGAAGTCTAAAATCGACGTTTTCTGTAAAATAACGCCTTCTGGAATGAAACAAACACCATGATCGGATTCTTTGGTCCGAAAACATTTTCCAAAACTCCCTCATTTACCTTTTTTGGTCGGATAAATGGTTTAAAAAATTCCAAAAATTTCAGCATTAGGAGTTGGAGATCTCTATGTGTTTTTTAATGTCAAAATTTCATTGAAATTGAATTTCGACCAGTCGAATGTGTTGCATATCTAAAAATTTTGCAGGCGCAAAATCGATTTTTTTAGAAATCCAATATTTCATCTTTTTTTTTAACCTAATAAACCACTGTTCAATGTGTCAATTATGACCAATTCGAGGTCGCTGATCGCGAATTTTACATTATTTTCCAGTCATTCGATATCGTATTTATCAAGTAACGGAATATTATATTTACCTAATTTACCTGTACTTACATGATATAAAATTGTATACGGCTATTCTCCATCATGTCAAGAGGAGTTGAAAAAGAATAAATGAATCACTTCTTCATATTTTGTCACCAATATTGGCACCAACCGATTTTTTTTTTAGAGAGAAATTCATTGCAATTTTGCCATTGTCCCTCGATATTTTATATTTTATTAAAAAATCAAACTTTATGTGAAAAAAATATCCAAGTTTTTTTTTTTTAAATGTCAGAATGTCAATATTCGTATTTTATTCGAGTTTTTTGTTTTTGAAATCAACGCCAAGTATTTTATTAGAATATTTGATTTCACGTGGTGTTTCTCAGTTCGATATCATATAATGTTGTTTTTATTAAATTAGAAAAAACAAAATATCCACGATTTGAAAATTTTCCCTTCGAGAGAAAGTTTGAAATTTATTATTTTTTTTTGCAATTTTTAATTTCAAAAAAATGATCCAGGTTGGAAAGTAGAATTCCGATGAACGTATTTTTATTCTCATTAAAAGTTTGTAGATTCTTGATGAGAAAATTCGATGAAAAAATATGATCTGAACTGTGTATGATTTTTCAAACTCTATTTTAATCAAATTTCGTTTTTTTTCAGATCATGACTGTTATTTCTTGTGAGGAAATCCATAAAAACGTCGATGAATCAGCTCGGAAAATATTCACAGATCAGCAAACGCATCTTGAAAAGTTCGAACAACGAAATAAATAACAACAGTGAAAAGTAACTTTATATAAAAACTATTCAAGCTTTAAAGCGTCGTGTTTTTATTCAACTTTTTTTTCCTTTAAATACCTATTCATTAATTGTACAAACACCTTTTTTAATTTGCATGTAAATCTTAAGAATAGAAAATAATTGATCACTAGAGTATAAAATCTGTTCTTTTTTACGTCTCATTTGGTGTCATGTAAAATGGTGTTAATATAAATGTAGTATTGCTAATTAAGCAATAAAATTCGTTCTTGAGTGAATCATTGTTCTTGGTGTTTTGGTTACTTTAATTTGATTACTGCGATTTACCTACATAAAATCAAAAAAAAAAATTCTACGCGATTGGAGGATATTAGAAATGAAAATATGTGAAGAATCAATAATGAATGGTATTTTCGAAACAAATTGGGTCATATTTTGAGAACAGAGGTCTGACGCCGGAAATGCACGCTGGAGTCGTGATCAGCCACCTTGAATTCGTTATAAATGACCTTTTTTTGAATCCATTTCGGAAAAATTGCAAATTTTTGAGACGAAAATAGGCAATATCTCGAGAATGGAGATCCAAAATCAAACATGGATACCGGATTTGGAATCAGCGACATCGAATTAGTCGAATACGACACCTATGTCGATTTTTTTGAAAATCATCGAAAATCGAAAAAATCAATGGACTAACCCCTTCTCATTTTTTTGAGCCAAAATTTTTTTGTTCTCGATCGACGTGCAAGGTGTCTGGGACGGGGTATTCGACCACGGGGAATCCAACGCCGTGGTCAGTTTCCCCTCATCGCGTTTAGATTCGAAAGAAATGGCAATTTTGGCTGTTTTTCAGTTTTTTTTGACGTAAATTGAAAATATCTGGAAGACAAAGGTCCGGCGCCAAAAACGGACACCGGATTCGGATTCTACGACCTAAAATTCATCATTTTCGACTCCTACTTTTAGTAATTAGCTTCAATTAAGGCTCTAAAAAATCGAATGAAAAAAAAAGTTGACGGTTTTTGGCTCAAAATGAATAGGCGAAAAAGTCGTTATTTTCGGATACCTACTTACTTTGAAAAAACTCCTGTATAATGATTTTAACCATTTTTAAAGCTGTAAATACGCTAATAGGAATCTAATATTACTAATTCGAGTTCGCTGATTCCGAATCTGAGGTCTGTTTGGCGCGATCGCCGCTCGTTTGCCCGGAAATCGCATTTTCGATGTGAAAATCGACCATAACTCGAGAGGGAAAGACCAGCGCGAAAAATGGACAGCGGATTCGGAATCAGCGAACTCGAATTAGTAATATTAGACTCCTATTAGCGTATTTACAGCTTTAAAAATGGTTAAAATCATTAAACAGGAGTTTTTTCAAAGTAAGTAGGTATCCGAAAATAGCCACTTTTTCGCCTATTCATTTTGAGCCAAAAACAGACAACTTTTTTTTTCATTCGATTTTTTAAACCCCTAATTGAAGCTAATTACTCAAAGTAGGAGTCGAAAATGATGGATTTTCGGTCGTAGAATCCGAATCCGGTGTCCGTTTTTGGCGCCGGACCTTTGTCTTCGAGATATTTTCAATTTACGTCAAAAAAAACTGAAAAACAGCCAAAATTGCCATTTTCTCTGAATAAAAACGCGATGAGGGGAAACTGACCACGGCGTTGGATTCCTCGTGGTCAAATACCCCATCCTAGACGCCTCGCACGTTGATCGGGAACAAAAAATTTTTGGGGGTCAAAAAAATGGGAAGGGGTTAGTCCATTGATTTTTTCGAATCTCGATGATTTTCAAAAAAATCGAGTTAGGTGTCGTTTTCGACTAATTCGAGGTCGCTGATTCCGAATCTGAGGTCTGTTTGGCGCGATCGCCGCTCGTTTGCCCGGAAATCGCACTTTCGATGTGAAAATCGACCATAACTCGAGAGGAAAGGGCCAGCGTGAAAAATGGACAGCGGATTCGGAATCAGCGACCTCGAATTATTCGAAAACGACACCTATGTCGATTTTTTTGAAAATCATCGAAATTCGAAAAAATCAATGACCTAACCCCTTCTCATTTTTTTGGGCGAAAAATTTTTTGTTCCCGATCCACGTGCGAGGTGTCTAGGATGGGGTATTCGACCACGGGGAATCCAACGCCGTGGTCAGTTTCCCCTCATCGCGTTTTTATTCAGAGAAAATGGCAATTTTGGCTGTTTTTCAGTTTTTTTTGACGTAAATTGAAAATATCTCGAAGACAAAGGTCCGGCGCCAAAAACGGACACCGGATTCGGATTCTACGACCGAAAATCCATCATTTTCGACTCCTACTTTGGGTAATTAGCTTCACTTAGTGCTTTAAAAAATCGAATGAAAAAAAAAGTTGTCTGTTTTTGGCTCAAAATGAATAGGCGAAAAAGTGGCTATTTTCGGATACCTACTTACTTTGAAAAAACGTCTATTTAATAATTTCAACCAGTTTTAGAGCCGTAAATACGCAAAGGGGAGACTAATTTTACTAATTCGAGGTCGCTGATTCCGAATCTGAGGTCTGTTTGGCGCGATCGCCGCTCGTTTGCTCGGAAATCGCATTTTTGATGTGAAAATCGACCATAACTCGAGAGGAAAGGGCCAGCGTGAAAAATAGACAGCGGATTCGGAATCAGCGACCTCGAATTAGTCGAAAACGACACCTATGTCGATTTTTTTGAAAATCATCGAAAATGGAAAAAATCAATGAACTAACCCCTTCTCATTTTTTTGAGCCAAAAATTTTTTTGCTCCCAATGGACGTGCGAGGTGTCTAGGATGGAGTATTCGGCAACGGGGAATCCAACGCTGTGGTCAGTTTCCCCTCATCATGGTTAGATTTGTAAAAAAATGCGATTTTTTCGATTTTTCAGTTTTTTTGGGACATAAATTGGAAATATCTCGAAGACAAAGGCCCGGCACTAAAAACGGACACCGGATTCGGATTCTACGACCGAAAATCCATCGTTTTCGACTCCTACTTTGAGTAATTAGCTTCAATTAAGGCTTTAAAAAATCGAATGAAGAAAAAAGTTGGCTGTTTTTGGCTGAAAATGAATAGGCGAAAAAGTGCCTATTTTCAGATACCTACTTAGTTTGAAAAAAACTCCTGTTTAATGATTTCAACTATTTTTAATACCGTAAATACCCAAATAGGAGTCGAATTTGACTAATTCGAGGTCGCTGATTCAGAATCCGGCATCCGTTTCCGGTTTTGAACCTTTGTTTTCGAGAAATGACACAATTTCTTTTCAAGCACAGCTTATTTATGTAATTTTCAAGCCAAATTAATGTTCAAAGCATCAATTATGACTAATTAAAGTCGCTGATTACGAATTTGTAATTATCTTTCCGCAGGGTTTCCAACTTTTCGGAATAAATCGCAATTGAGGTTTAAATTCTACGTTTTAACGCTTTCTGGAATGAAACTAACCTACCCTAAGACCCCTCATTTACCTTTTTTCGTGCAGTAAAATGATTTTTAAAAATCCAAAAATTTCAGTATTAGGAGTTGGAGACCTCTTAGTACTCTCTACGAGTATTTTCCCAGTAAAACTGGTGATTTTCAACGTTAAAATTTTGCTGAAATTGACTTTCGACTAGACAAAAGTGTTGCATATCTGTAAATTTGCAGGCGCAAAATCGATTTTTTTTAGAAATTCGATATTTCATCATTTTTTTAACCTAAACGATTGTTCAATGTGTCAATTATGACTTGTTCAGGGTTGCTGATCGCGAAATTTACATTATTTTCCAGCCATGTGTTATCGTTTTTTCGAAAATGCTATTTTTGGGCCTTTGAACAGTTCGAATATCAAATATGAACTAATTTGAGGCATTCTAATGTTATGTTGATCAATTTGGAGTCGCTGATTTCAAATCTGACATTCAATTCTGGCACCGAAGCTCCATTCGGGGTATAAAGATGATAAAAAGCCTTTTAAAAAATCAAAATTCATCACTTATTGTGAAAATATGAACGTTTTGAATTAATTCTACAGTGTGTTGTTTCTACAATCCAGCAATTTTTTTTAAATTCTAAAATATTTGCCTCTATCGTCGTACACGAGCACTATAATCGTGACTAAAAATACTTTGCAATTATTTAAAGGCTGCTAAGTGTAATTTTGTGTGAATTTTCTACGAATTTTGATTTCTGATTCGTTTTTTCAAGCATACGAAAATTTCGACATCTCTAAATCAATTTTTTGCTCACAAATTAACGACAGAATTCAATCCTTCGTTAAATTCTACCTTTTCTACGAAACCTTCTCCTTTTAATTCTATTTTCGTAATAAAAAAAACAAGCGGAGCAATTTGCAATCTACCACTCGAAGCGTCGCATCGCGTCGTCAAACGAAAAAAAAAGCAAAAAATAACCCAAGCTTAGAATTTATTTAAATTCGAAAAAAATTAAAGTAACCATTGTCTTCGCTCAAACGCCACCATTTAAAAATAAAACAGTGTAACAAAAGGGGGGAAACGAAAAAAAAAAAATCTATATCAAAAAACACATTTACAGGTAAGAAATATGAGCCATGTTAGAAAAAAGACACACGACCAAAATCTAAATGCAAAAATAATTTGACTTTATAATAGCAAAAAAGAGAATATCTATTAAAAATAACCATAAAAATGTATCATACTTTTAAAAAAAATCTCTACGTAAAATCTACTCTCGTCAAAAAAAGTACAATACAATTGCAAAAAACAAACTCTGCTATCGCTAGAAAAAAATTGATACCTTCTTAAGTTCGTGATCCGTATTAATGTAGAAAAAATTACAAAAACGCGTTTTCAATACGAGATCATAATTATTTTTACTTTTTTTTTTTAAATTCGATGTTGGACTTGGAAGCAATTTTCTAAAATGTCGAATATCTTAAAAATTATGATATGCCACTGGAATTTCGAATATTTTCATATTGCAAAAGGCTTTCTGGCTTTTGAAATTTAACACAGGTATTGACTACTGGTTAAAAATGTTCTAGTGAATTTCCAGACTGCTTTTGAGGATGAAAATGGCACGAGGGTTGAAAAAAAAAGGCGAGAGCACGATACAACTAAAGAAGGTACGCAGCAGAGCTCTGGATTTTTTTAACTTATAAAATAACTCATCAGAGATCGCAGTGAGATGCGATTCAAGTGCTACGCAGAATACTCGTAAAGAAAGGAGATCGCACTCCGGTAAAATACAATATTTCTAAAACGAACAAGAACGATCACAAATCTAAATAAAAAATTACTCTATCACTTTCGCATTACCAAGGTAACTATGCACGATAATCTACGTTGAGATTGGACGAGTCGTCGATAGAGGGGCAGGGGATACGTTGGTACAAAAAAACAAGGTTTTTAGAGGGCACCTCTAAACCCTACACTCGATAACAATTAAAAATTCAGGGGAGAGTAGCAAACTAGTAAGATAATAATAAAACCTCACTAATTGAGCTTCAAGGGCAGCAAAGCCCGAAAGCCGAAGGGAGAGGGGGGTTTTCAAAGGGGGTAAAAGGCCGCTTGTGCAAAGTCTTATCGTCTAAAATATATAGTAATATAGGAACACAGCTACTACAAAAGGCTTATCACTAGTCTAGAGTTGAGCACTGAGTATGATAGAGTTAGAGAGAGAGAGAGGAAGGAGGAAGTGAAGAGAGATGACAACACAGAGGGAACGACGAAGAGTTGAAGCATCAGCAAGGCATTATCTTTTGACCGCTTTCGAAGTGTTGTTTGATACTTTGTCGGATTTCTGCGGAGTGTTGTTGTTGTTGTTGGGCTGCTTGGCAGAAGCTGGCGGAGTGGGCTTGTGCGATTGGCCGGTCGTTTTGTAGAGCGAGGCGACCCAGGCGCGGCATTCTTTTTCCTCGTCGGTGGCAAAAAGCACGGTGTCGCCTTCTTTGGTAGCGCTGAAGAAGTGATTGCCGCCTTGCAGTTCTGTAAGGAGCAGAAAAAATAGGAAATTAGTCAATTTTCAATTTTTTTTCCCCTGATTGATCATTTTCAAGAAATTTTACAGGATTATATCATGTCAACTCGCTCGAAAATTGCACAATGAGTCGCCAGTCTAATTTTTTCCATATTTTACATGAGATGAGAGTGATGGTCATCAAACGAGATACTTGAATTTTTTTAAATGTTATTTGACATTCGTAGGGGAATTGATCTCTGATGACAAAATCAATGTTGCCACTTTTGGTGATGACAAAACACTAATTTGAACAGTTGATATTGAAAAAAATGACCCCCCCCCCCAGAAAAAAAAATGACAATATTTTTTTGAAATTTTTAAGAAAACAATTTTCAAAAATTTATGGCAAAATTACATGGTTTAACTCGAAAAAAATAATCATTCACAATTTGACGACATTTTATAAATATAATACAAAAAAAACTTCTCCAATTTGAAATTCGAACACGAATTGGCAAAAAGTTGGCGTAATAATGAATTTTTTGAAAAAAAAAACTATTGAATCAAAAAATATATTCTTTCTATTTTTAAAGTGGAGAAAAATTTAAAAAAAAATTGGAAATATGCAGGATGATTCATTTATATTGTCACTCGAACTTTTAGTCTTCCCAAAAGCACAAAAAAAAAGAGATACCTAGAATTATTGAATCAGCAGCATTCGATTCATCACTCAGAATTTCATGGGTCGAAATATTTCTTCAAAATTTTTTATTTCAAGAGACAATGGTCTCCAATTAGGTTTCATCTTTTAAGGATTGAAATACCCAGCACTATGTAAAATGCTAAAAAATATTCGAAAAAATTTGAAAAATCGGTCGACATAACTCCTGAAGGATGCAGATTGGACCAGAATTGAAAAATTTACAACTTTTTTGGACAAATTATGGAAATCTTTTAACCTCCCCTCCCCTCCACCCACGCTCCATCCTCAAATCGGAATAACTATTTGTTTACAATTTTTTCAGCTGGTTTTGCTCGACTTTTCCAAATTTCTCAGCCCACTACAAAAAAAAGTTTTGCTTTCGAGCAAAAACTTTTAAATCATGGATACGTTTTCAAAATGTTGAATAATAATTAGACACAGACTGCTAGCTTACGGTCTTGGGCGCCCCAGAATGCTTGAAGATTGTTCAATTTTTTCAATCGATGACTTTTTGTAAAAATGTTAAGAGAAAAAATATTTATTCAACTAGCTTTTTTGAAATAAAAATATTGTTTTTACAGCTAACTAGGTAGTAGGTAGCTAGGTACCTAAGCAATTTTATTAAGGCCAGAAAGAAACAATTAATTGACGAGAAAGAGAAGGGATGAAAGGAGGTAAGTACCTATTCAATTTTAAAAATTAATAAAACTGAATTTTTTGTAAGTTATTTGATTGGTTCAATACTCAAATATACGTAAAAATACTAAAAAAAATTAAAAAGGAAAAATTTTATCTCCAAAAAAAAACAATTGTAATTTTACGAACGAAAAAATGAGAAAAAATGAAAAAGAAAAATTTTGCTTGCAAAAACTGTGATAATTTTGTATTGACCAAAAAATGAGAAAAAAATGAAAAGGGGGGAAAAAATGTCAACTGCAAAATGCAAATAATATGTGGCATTCCATAAGAAAAGGGTAAACTTTGTCGCAAAGTTGATTTCGAGAAAAACACAAAAATGTAAATTTGGGTCGAAAATATTGATTTTTTGTTTTTGATGGATTTTGATACTTTGATCCTTCCTCTTTCATATGGGATACCCCACAACATGTGAAACGAGTTTTTAGTAGTGTAAAACTGCGATAGAAGGGGTGGAGTCGTGACGCGATTAGCGCGATATTAATTCCCCCACTTTTTTCTTTTCAGCATTTCATTTTTTAGCCAAAATTCGTACTTTTTTCGAAACTTTTTGTACTTTCAGACTCGTTTTGCAAAATTTAAACTTTTCCTTGGATTTTCGAAATTGTTGTCAATCATGGAAGGGGAGGGAGGAGGGAGAGGAAACGGAGTATCTTCGATTTCGATTCAATTTCAACAAATTTTACTGAAAAATTTGAATTGAAGTAAAATCATTGAATACTACTAATCTCACATCAGATTTAAATCATCAAAAATTCTGAATTGATTCGATAATCGATTTAAACCTAAATAATTAAAATAATTTTGAATACAAAAATCTGTACATTATTTCAGATTTGTGTTCAATTAGTCATTTTTATTGCTGTTTTGGCAACACTGGTGGCCTCCTACGGCTCCGAAACCAACTTTTTCGGATTCTACACAAAATTTCCTACAGAAACAAAAAAAAATTTCAATTTTTGCATTATAAATACGTTTTTTAATGAAAAAAAAAAAAAAAACATTCAAAAACTTTAAATGCGTTTTTCTCAAAACTATGTTTTTTCAACTTTAATTTTCAAACTGTCATAAATCCGCGAATTTTGCACGAAAAAAGGTCACTAATAGCTCATTCGAAAGGTAATTTTATCTAGTTTAAGAATATGGGAGAAAAAAAAATTGTTGACCCTTTTCTTATGGAATGCCACAAATATTTTTTCAAAAATACAAAAAAAACTTCTCCAATAAAATTCGAACACGAATTGGCAAAAAGTTGGTGTGATAATGAATTTTTTGAAAAAAAAAACCTATTGAATCAAAAAATATATTCTTTCTATTTTTAAAGTGGAGAGAAATTCAAAAAAAAATTGGAAATATGCAGGGTGATTCATTTATATTGTCACTCGAACTTTTAGTCTTCCCAAAAGCACAAAAAAAGAGATAGAACTATTGAATCAGCAGAATTCGATTCATCGCTCAGAATTTCGTGAGTCGAAATATTTCTTCAACATTTTTTTATTTCAAGAGACAATGGTATCCAATTAGGTTTCACCTTTTAAGGATTAAAATACCCAGCACTACGTAAAATGCTAAAAAATATTCGAAAAAATTTGAAAAATCGAATTGAAAAATTTACAACTTTTTTGGGTACAACTTTTTTGGACAAATTATGAAAATCTTCTACCCCCCCCCCCTCTCCATCCTCAAATCGGAATAAATATTTGTTTACAATTTTTTCAACTGGTTTTGCTCGACTTTTTCAAATTTTTCAGACCACTTTTGCACAAAAAATTACACAAGTTTTGCTATTGACCAAAAACTTAAATTATGGATACGTTTTCAAAATGTTGAATAATAATTAGACCCGGACTGCTAGCTTACGGTCTTGGGCGCCCCAGATTTCTTGCAGACTGTTTCGAAAACTCCAGATTGTTTGTGGATGAGGACAGTCAAGAGAAAGGGGATCGACAATCGACCCACACTGTTCATGGACAGCCTGAGCTACTTTGAATAATAATTTTCAATTTTTTCAATCGATGACTTTTTGTAAAAATGTTAAGAGAAAATATATATATTCAACATGTATTCAACTAGCTTTTTTGAAATAAAAATATTGTTTTTACAGCTAACTAGGTAGTAGGTAGCTAGGTACCTATGCAATTTTATTAACGCCAGAAAGAAACAATTAATTGACGAGAAAGAGAAGGGATGAAAGGAGGTAAGTACCTATTCAATTTTAAAAATTAATAAAACTGGATTTTTTGTAAGTTATTTGATTGGTTCAATACTCAAATATACGTAAAAATACTAAAAAAAATTTAAAAGGAAAAATTTTGTCTCCAAAAAAAAACAATTGTAATTTTACGAACGAAAAAACGAGAAAAAATGAAAAAGAAAAATTTTGCCTGCAAAAACTGTGATAATTTTGTATTGACCAAAAAATGAGAAAAAAATGAAAAGGAAAAAAAATGTCAACTGCAAAATGCAAATAATATACAATCTTCATTGATAGGAAAAGAAAAAAAATTGAGAAGAAAAAATTGTGTTCGTGAAAAAACAATCCGCAACTTCATTAACGAAAAAAAAGAATTTTTCAAAAAATACGACAGGTACTTATGCAATAACACGCTTTTTTGTTCAAAAATAGAATCAAAAAATCGAAATGAAATTCTATAACCTTCGTTTCAATATTTTATACATTTATTTTAATAAAAAAAAAAAAAAAACGATAATAGATATCTAAGGAAATTAAATTAAAAATTCAGGCCATAGATGGTAATTTTGTCATGAATTATTGATCCGATCATTAAAATAAAACTACCAATGGATTCCTCGTACAAAAACTCCTCTATTTCAACTCTTCATGCATTATTTTTTAAATAATCACCAATTTGGTTATTTTTTTAGCCTAAATAACCGTACGAGATGTTCAATTAATGGAGTTCCGGTACGACGAATCGATCTTGGCGATATTATTTTCACAACTGAATGACCATTTAATGAAAAAATGAACTTTAAACTTTTAAGATCGAAAAAATTATTATTTCTATGGGTTTTTACCAGAAAATTAATCACACGGAGAGTGAAAATAAGAATGTTTCGATAAGTACAAGGAATCTATTGGCGATATTGTTTTTACGATTAGATGAATATTTAATGGACCAATTGTCATTTGTGACAAGAAATATTGTTATTCTGATTATATGTTTACAAGAATTAATTATATGAAGAGTTAAAATACAGAAGTTTTATTTCAACGATTGGATCAATATTTGATGGCAAAATTTCCATTCTGTAACCTAAATTGCTATTATTATTTTATCAGAATAGATGTTTAAATTATTGAAATAGTAAAAGTTGGAAATATGGAATTTCATTTCGATTTTTTCGATTCCATTTCTGAAAAAAAACAGAAGTTGATGAAATTGCAAAGGCGTTTTTTGAAGGGAATTTTTAATTTTTTCAAGTTGCATATTGCTTTTTTATAGAATTAATTATACTTTTTTTTATCAGTAAAGTTTTGTATTTTATGGGGTCAATTTTTTTCTTTTTTTTGTGAACAACTTCGGGTATTTTCAAGGATCCGAAATTTAAAACAATTCAGCGAAAATTTTCAATTCCGATCTCACCAGTATTATCCAAATGATCGACTTTTGGTCTTGGAGTCTAGATAATCCAAGAAATGAGCTCGGGGGATTAAAAAAACATGGATTTCAATACCTCACACGATGAAATTGACAATTTTTCAATTAAATATGGGGTCTGACTCTTGACTGCGGTCAAAATAACAACCGTTTTCAATTTGTTGAGTATCTTCTACATTTTTTTGTTGTGTTTCGCCAATTATGTAATTTAGTTCCATACCGGGGGGGGGGGGGGGGGGGAATTTTTCATGAAAACCAATTTGGACTCAAAAAACTCTAAGGAATTGAGCGTTGTCAACTCAAAACATCTACAGGAATTTTCTCAGTAAAAACCTTCAGAATTTTTAAAAGCAATCAAAATCCGTTTTCAAAATATTTTACCCCCCCCCCCGGAAATTTTTTCGCTCAAACACCTCTCCCAATTTCTTAGATTCAAAGTCCCGTTATTTTGGACGTCCAGGAGAGAGAACTGGCAGAAATTTAAATTACTAAAATACGTCCAAAAGGGGGAGGGGAATACAGAAGAATTTTGAAACACCAAAATTCAGCCTGGAAGAAAGCTTGAGAAACATTTTCCTTGACTTTTTCAGGTTTTCCGCACTATTTTTCCAAGTTTTCTAGACCTTTTTACACATGAACTGGGAGGAGGGGGATTTTAAAATTCTGTCACGGAAGCATGGCTTTTTCATGATTGAATTTTCCAATTTAGTAAGTACATATGAGCTTATTTTGAAATGAAAAAATATTCTACAGAGGTGAAATCATTCATGCCATTTTTTTCCCGATTTCTCAATGGGTTTTGAACGAAAAAGAGTAGAAAATAATGTTTTTTTTTGAAAAATTTTTCCAAAATCAAGATTCGTATTAAGAATAGAAATTGAAAATCGCAACAAGAAGGGTACAATTTTCAAAAATCCGTCTCAAAAACATTTACCGAGGAATTTTTTTGAAAAACTACATTTTAAAAAACAAAAATTGACCCTTTTTGTTTGTTCTGAGAATGTTACTGCAGTCAGCCCTACACTTCAAACGTGACTCGAGAAACTAATACTTGAAGAAGTGTGATTTTTTTAAAACAAAATACTCAACTTTTTTTCAGTTCTTATTCCAATTTTAAATAAACCTACCTACGGGACTGTTTTCTATTTTTTTTTGAAAAGCAAAATTTGTCCAGCCTGATCGAAGTATGGACAAAATTTCATACTCTCTCAATTATAAATCAGTGAAAATTACCGAAAATCATCTGAGAACAGTCAGGAATTGCAGCACAGGAGAAAATCAGTGAAATTTTTTCACTGAAAACAAATCAGTGAAAGAAAATCACTGGAAATCAGTGAAAATTCACTAAAAACTCAGTGATATTTATGAAATTCACTGAAAAATCTGTGAAATTCTTTGAATAATCAGTGAAAAATCACTGAAAATCAGTGAATTTCACTGATTTTTCCTGTGCTGCAATTTCTGACTGTTTATCAGTGATTTTTCACTGATTCGGAATTGAGAGAGTAAGAAAGACATGTTTGAAATTAAAAAGTATCTTTGGATTTGGGTCATAAAATTTTGGAAGCAAAGTAGGGAATTTTTTTGAAAATTTATAATTAATGCCCAAAAAGATCATTAGTTCCCGGATTTTTGGCAAATAAAAAAGGCCCATTTTAGGAGCGTAGGTTTGGCTGAGCGAAAACGCGAATGTTTGAAAAATAAAAAAAACGAAAGGGGTTTTAACGTCTTAAGCGATGCTATTCATGGGATTTTTTACAATTCCGACTTGTCGGGACCAAAATTCCATTTTCCAGGTTTCAGAAGTGGGACTCCGGTTCCCCCCCCAAAACTTTGCCTTGAAGGGGAATCGAGAGAAATTAGAAAAAAATTGCCAAATTAGGGATTCGAAAGTATAAAACTTCTTCATGAAGGGTTTAAACAAACTAACCCAATTTAACGAAGATTTCGAAAAACAAAAATTTTAAAATTGCAAAATTCCCTAAGGAGAACGAAATTTTTTCGGCCAAATTTTCTCTAAGGGGAAACGGTTAATTTCAAATTTCGTCCGGATATCAAGACCTTAAATAACCAAATTTGTTTCAAATGTCCGGCATTTATTTGACCAAAAAAAATAAGCAGAGGGAAGGTTTGTTATCCTTAAAAATGGTATTTTCCCTCCCGAACTTTTCCAAATGGTAATATTTGAACCTTTTTGGGGGAAAGGGTTAAATTGTCGTTTCTAAATTTCAAAAGTACGAATGTACGAAAAAATAAAACCAAATTAAAGGCTAAAAAACAAAAATGGTTTTAACCAATTTTTCTAGAACGTTTTGGGGGGATAAGTTTCAAAAAATAATAATTTTTCCGAAACAAAAAATCCAAAATTGCTTTTAGGAAGCGGTTTGGCTAAAGTCACTTTTTGAAAAAGAAAATCTTAACCGACATTAAGGAGAGGGGATGGGTGGCTTGAAAAAAGTTGAAATTCCCAACGTACTCGGACATGCAAATCGAAAATGGTTCAAAAAAGGTGACATTAAAAACCGAACATTTTCGTTTCTTAGTTTTCTGCGGGTGGGGAGCAGAGCTATGAAAAGAAAAAAACAGCCCCGTCGAAATTTACAATCAATCATCTTTTTTGGGGGCCCCAAATTGTACGGGGAATCAAAATTAAAAAAAAAATCATTTAGGCCAGAACCCAGAATATTTGCGAAGTCGCTGAAACTACCAGGTAAGCGTCTTTTTCGGGATGAAAATTCGAACGCGATTTTTTTTGAAACTTAGAAAATAGAAAAAAATTTTAAAAAAGTTAAAATTTGTTTTAATCCTAAACCGTTTGTTACCAATTTTAAATTTTCACGACTCCAACTTGGGGAAAAATGGGCTGTTTAAAAAGGCCCAACCCCATTTTGGGAATAAAGGGACCGGTTATACATTTTTCTTATTTAATTAGTATAATTTTATGCAAAGAACCTTTTTAAAAGTGATTACCATTTTGAATTTTTATTGGAAATTTTAAATGATTTTTTGAAGCCCTTAGCCCTCCAATGACCCCTAGAAAAAATTGTAAATAAAAAATTTGTTGTTATCCTTGCCAATTTGTCCAATTTTTTTCGTAAATACGATTTTGAAATTTAAAGCAATCGTGATCAAGTAAAAAAACTTTCGGAAGGTGATGAAAAATCAACGAAGAAATTTTTTCATACAGTCTGTTTTGCTGAAAAATTAGTCCCTATTGGGGTTTAATACTCGTCGGAAAATATAATTAGTTACTTAAAAAAGAACAAAAGCTACAAAATTATTTTTCCACTAAATCTCCAAGGAAATCGATAAAAAATAATTTTCGCGTTTAGATTACGATTTGAATGCAAACGGAAATTTCCAAACTCAAGTGAAAATCGTCGTAAAATTTTTCGGGAACACGTCTGAAATTGGCAAGCTCCTTTTTGAAAAACCCACTCTATAAAATTTCAACGAATAAAATAGGACGAACGTATGGTTTTCACAGACTATTTTATCCCACATAATCTAATCTACAACTACAACATGAAAATCACCGGAAAAGGCCCACAAAAAATTGACAAAGCAATTTGTCTAACTTTGGAGTAACGAATTGAGACAATATTTCCTACAAGCTTGCCGTCGAAAGAAAACCAATTTCCCTCACCCCAAAAGGGTAAAAATTTTCAAATTTTAGGAATTCTAGTTTAAATCTAAAAATTTTATTGATTATTTACGAATTCCCCTTTGCTAATTTCGCGGTTAGGGTTTTATTTTAGCTAAATTTGTACTAGAAGGAGAGAGAAATGAATGTTCAGATTTTTAGGAAAAACAAATTTTTTAAATTTTTTTATAGGTTTTTGGCTTGGAAACGATTTGACTTCAACCAAAATGTTCCCAATTGAATTTAATTTACGCTTTTTTGGGACCCTGCCAAATTTTGGAGACAAAATGTGGTTTTTATCCATAATTTTCTTTTCGCCAATGCAAATAAAATTCGGTTTTTAGATAGTTCTGGGAGGTTTAAATAGCAAAAATTTTTTCAAATTTTTGCCTTTCCCCAGTATTTTTAAAATTTTTAAACCCTCTTATAAGGTAAGGGAAAAAATTTTCCTAAGAAGTTTTTTTTACCAATTCCTAAATGAAATTTGACTCGGAAATTTCAAAAAATAAAATCCCCGTGTTGATTATCAAATTCACAAAAATACCCCCAGACAATAATTAAGATATTTAAATTATATAAGGAAAAATTTAAATTTAAACCGGAACATTGTTAAAGGGCCCAACCCCAAAAGGCCTCCCCCACCCCCTCCCCGGCCTTGTCGTTTAAAATAAATTTAATAAAATTGGCTTATTTAACCAACTTTGAAAAATTTCAATCATTTCCCTTTTGCCAAACAAAACCCCCTTCATAATCGTAAATTTGGTATACCCAAGAACATAATGGGCCCTTTTGAGATATTCATGTTAAAACTGAAAAAGGGTAGGGTATCCGAAATTTTTATAATTTCCCGGGGCAATTCAAAACCACAATTTTTTTAAACCCTCGGGTTCTGGTGTCTTCGTAATTTATGAAGGGATTTTAAAAAATTTCCAAGTTAACTTATATCTTCAAGACTTTGGGGAAACGTTTGCGGGCTCTGAAAAAATTAAATAAAAGTAAAAAATTTTTGGGAAATTTAAGTAATTTGGCGAGCTCCTTTCATGAATCACAAATTAAAAACTCCCCTTAAAAATAAAAAATTTCAGTGAGTAGCTTTTTCCTTTTTAAATAAATTTAAAAAGGGGATCTTGGATACAAGTTTCCTAGAAAAATCAAAAACCCGACACGGGGGGTAGTTTTGGTTTTATTGGATTTTAAAATGAAGTCTTTTTGAAAATACAAAGTGTAATTAAATACATTTTTTCATTCAGTTTCATTTTAAATCAAATTTAAAAACAAAAACCAAAGAAAAAAAATCAAAAGATCAACCTTAAAATAAAGGGCAAATTTTGCACCACACGGGGGGTAGTTTTTATTTTTTTTGACAATGTTCCACATGTTCAAAATTTTCAAAAATTTTATGGTATACTTATGGGTAAACAACACTTCTTTTGAGGAAAAAAATTCGATTGCCCCTTTGACCCTTCATCCCAAAAGAGGGGTTCAAAATTTTGAAAAGGACATAACTTGGGGGGAAAGTGCCCAAAAATTTTGAAAAAAAATTTTTTGGGTTCTATTAACCTTCTAGAAGCTATCTAAAAAAACGCGAAATTTTTATTTGCATTTGGCGAAAAATGAAAAAATTATGAATAAAAACACACATTTTAGCCCCTCCCCCCAAAATACTTGAGCTAGGGGTCCAAAAATGGCGTCAAACTTAATTGCCAGATTAGGGGAACATTTTAGGGTAGGAACGGTCAAAATCGGTTTCCAAGGCCAAAACCCTATAGGTACTTAACCGGTTATACTCAATCGAAAGTCTTAGATTAATCTTTTCAGTTTTCATATCATAGATCAAATTCAAGCAACAGTCAAAACCCTAATTTCACCCCTCATTATTTTGACTTGAAATTTTAAACGAGTCAAAAGCTCATAAATCCACCAAAAAAATCGCCAAGACTTTGTATTCGCCCCATTTATCATCGTTTGATGACCATTGACCATAACTCGAATACAAAATTTGAAAAAAAAATCCACATCCCATCGTGCATTTTTAATCGAGTCGACATAAATTGACCCATTTAAAACACGACTGGAAAAATAACAAAATCAAAAATCAACTTACTCGTGCCAACCATCAGATGAGCTGAAAGAAGAAAAAAACGAATTCATTAGTACACACCAATTAATGACAAAACGGGAAACGGGCTCGAAAGGGAAATAGAAATTACACTCCTTGAAATTTCCATTCTACAACAATCCTCGTTTAATTTTCTTTAATGAAACTGTTTCGAAAAAAAACACGTAAATTTCGCAAACAAACAAATTGTTTTTAATTTACGAATATTACGTCGAGTTATAAAAACAATCTGAGAAAAGTCGTTGAACTACGGCCTCATGCCAGATCAACCCAGTCCTAGTTTATTTATCCATTTTTCTCGAACATTCGATGACCCTAATCATATCACCTCAGTACCCAGGCGAGTCAAAATATCTCGAGATCAAAAGATCACAGGCCAAAGTCGACATTTGCGATAAACATTTTCAAATTGGCATCACTTATCAAAGCAGCGATAGTTAAAATTGCCTTAAACCGGCACACAGGGTTGAAAGAAGAAGAAAAGAGAGGGAAAGCTTCCCAATTTGAATTCTCACTATTGCGGATTTCCGACTTCCGCTTACGAGCGTCGAGCTTTGACATTCACGGAGCCAATTGATTGAAATTTACGATGAATATTTGGCCAGCAGCAGCGGAATATTCATTGTAATCACACGCCACATTACACGTACCAAACTAGTTTAACTCATCGCCATAACGTTTTGATAACCTTGAATACCGACGAAATACGAAAACATCGCTAACATATTATTTCATATGTACTTATGTACCTATAAATACGACGAGCAGAGACTCTGGAAGAGTAGGAAGGAGAGAGGAAAAAAAAAGTAGAAGTGGAAACGGTTGCCGATTTACCTTGTATAGAGAGCTACTGCTCCGCAGCATACTTTCCATAGGGCTTAATACGTGTTTGTTTAACGTACCGATAACTACATAGTATTTTTTAATCGTTTGTGACCAGCTCGTCAATTCGGACAAATAACAAAATCAAAATGAAATCTGTTCTAAGTTTCGTCGCTATTTTAGTCCTTTGCGTACTCGTGAACGAGCTCGAAGCTAACTGCCCAGTTTCCGCCTGCAACAGTAAAGTATGGGATCCATTGTGCGCCGGAAAGCCCGACGCCAAACCGACAGATAAACCAGTCGAATTCAAGAATCATTGTTTGATGGTCACCCATAACTGCCAAAAAAACGAGTCACTCCAACAGCTGTACAAAGGACATTGTAAGAATGCCACCAGTACCAGTACGACGCCCAAGCCCAAGCCTAAGTAATTATTTCTCCTCGCGAGGTAAACAATCTTGAATGTGACGAGGTTCGCGTGTAATTATTTATTTTTACGAGTAAGAATTCTTAGAATGTAGAATACATCGATATGCATTATTTTTGTTTATTTTTTCGTGGAATTATTTTAATTTTGGAGGGGCTCTGAGAGAATCGCACGTAGATTGAATTAATAAGGGGTAGGAGAAAACTTTTATGAGAGAAGTTTCGAAAATGGTTTGACATTTTAATAAAAAGTAAATTTTAAAAATAGGTATCAGAAAATTATGTTAAAAATTTGTAAAAATCATCAATTTTTATAAAACGTCAGAAAATGTTGACGGCCATAAATTCTAAAATATTATTTTTTCGAAAAAATCCAAATTTTCCATCCAAATCGAATCAAAAGGAAAAGAACTTGCTCTCACACTTTCGGGCTGTGATTTCAATAAACATTCAAGTACAGGTTCAAAAGTCAGTACTCCCTCATTTCTGAATCAGTGAAATTTATCAAAAATCACTGAAAAACCGTCAGAATTGCAGCATAGTAATAAATCAGTGAAGATTTTTTTCACTGAAACCAAGTCAGTGAAAGAAAATCGCAGGGAAATCATTAAAAACTCAGTGATATTTATGAAAGTTACTGAAAAATCTGTGAAAATCTTTGAAAAATCAGTGAAAAATCGCTGAAAATCAGTGAATTTCACTGATTTATTACTGTGCTGCAATTCTGACTGTTCATCAGTGATTTTTCACTGATTCGGGATGGAGAGTACAATAGTAAAATCTTCACTCTCATTTCTGGATCAGTGAAATTTATCAAAAATCACTGAAAAACAGTCAGAATTGCAACGCTGTAATAAATCAGTGAAATTTTTTTCACTGAAAGCAAGTCAGTGAAAGAAAATCACTGGAAATCACTGAAAACTCAGTGATATATATGAAATTTACTGAAAAATCTGTAAAAATCTTTGAAAAATCAGTGAAAAATCGCTGAAAATCAGTAAATTTCACTGATTTATTACTGTGCTGCAATTCTGACTGTTTATCAGTGATTTTTCACTGATTCCTTCACTCTCATTTCTGGATCAGTGAAATTTATCAAAAATCACTGAAAAACAGTCAGAATTGCAGTACAATAATAAATCAGTGAAAATTTTTTCATTGAAAGGAAGTCAGTGATAGAAAATCACTAGAAATCAGTGAAAATTCACTAAAAACTCAGTAATGTTTATGAAATTCACTGAAAAATCTGTGAAATTCTTTGAATAATCAGTGAAAAATTGCTGAAAATCAGTGAATTTCACTGATTTTTCCTGTGCTGCAATTCTGACTATTCATCAGTGACTTTTCACTGATTCGGAATGAGAGAGTTGAAATATCAGATTATGATGAACAAAAAAAAAATGGGATAAAAAATGACTATGGTAAAATAAACCAATAAAAATACTCTCTCATTTATGAATCAGTGAAAATTATCGAAAATTACTGGAAAACAGTCAGAATTGCTGAACGGTAATAAATTAGTGAAAAAAAATTCACTGAAAGCAAACCGTGAAAATTCACTGAAAAGTCAGTAAAATATCTGAAATTTGCTGAATACTCAGTGAAATTCTTTGAAAAATTAGTGAAATTTTTAGAAAAATTGGTGAAATTTTTTGAAAAATCAGTGAAAATTTGCTGTAGGTTAAAGAATTTCTCTGATTTTTCCTGTGCTGCAATTTTGACTATTTTTCAGTGATTTTTCACTGATTCGTAATGAGAGGGTAATAAAGTGGCTTTGGTAAAGCAAATAAAAATGAAAAAATAAAATTCAGATCAGTATCCGAATTAAAATGTTTTAATTCTTATGCTCCCTTAATCATCTCACGACCTTTCCAAACTTTTGAAGCTGAGATGATTTTTCTGAGCTTTTTAGCCTGGGATGATTTTTTGAATGAGAATCATTTTCACAAATTGTCCCACAACTTTTCCGAGATCTTGACAGTGGGATGATTTTTGACATAGATATAGGGGGGGGGGGGTGTTAAAATAAAAAAAAACAAGGTCAAATTTGAAATCAGGAACCTAAATTTTATAATAATTAATAACATGCCATTTCTTACTCTCTCATTTATAAATCAGTGAAAATTATCGAAAATCACTGGAAAACAGTTGGAATTGCAGCACATAGTAATAAATCAGCAAAAAAATTTTCACTTAAAGCAAGCAGTGAAAAAAAATATAAGAAAATCAGTGAAAATTCACTGAAAAGTACGTAAAATTTTTGAAATTTGCTGAAAAATCAGTGAAATTTGCTTTAAAAAATCAGCGAAATTCGCTAAACAATCAGTGTTTTTTTGAAAAAACAGTGAAAATCCGCTGAAAATCAAAGAATTTCACTGATTTTCCCTGTGCTCCAATTTTAACTATTTATGAGTAACTTTTCACTGATTCAAAATGAGAGAGTAAGTTATTATCCGAAATTGAAATTTTATCCCCCCTCTTTCCATTCCTTATGTTCCTAGGGACGACCTAGGGAATTCAAATCGAAAAACAAAAGACTAAATTCGGAATCAGATATCAGTTTACCCAATTTTACCAATTTTCAAGCTAGTATCTGAATTTCGAATCTTGGTCCCTCATTACACCCAATTTTTTTTGAGAGACCAAGATTCGAAATTCAGATACCAACTTAAAAATTGGTAAAATTGCGTAAACTGATATATGTTGAGTCGCTGATTCCGAATTTGGTCTTAGTTTTTCAACTCGAGGTTGGAGGTTCTCAAAACTATAAAAATCGACACCAAACGAGGAATAATGCTGAAAAGTTACTTATTTGAACACACGTTATGCTCATATTTTTCAATTTTTCGATTTATGGACGAAGGGGATTCTCAGAACTCAGATCTATCAGTCGTATTTGTAAACTAGATGATTGGGTTGGTTAGAAAAAAATCACATTTAGTACAAAATCTACTCAGACATAATTTGTTTTATGAACGAGTCAAAAGGAGCACTCAAACAAGACATGGTCAACGTGACAAACTGAATCCTCATTTGGATATGAAATACATCGAGTTTGCGGAATTAATTCTGAACAGGTAAGTATTGTGTTTTATTAATGACCTCGCCCTGAAATAGGAGGGAGGGGGGGAATAGAATTCTGAATTACCATGAAATTGCATTATAAAGAATTCCTATTCGATAGGTCTGCTTAGCCTCAAAATGGGGCCTGGGATCCATAAAAATGAAAATTTCAAATTTATTTTTCAACTAGATTTTACAAATTTTGCCAATTGGTTTCACTGAAATGAGAAAGTTGGAGAAAGGCAAAGAAGATTTATAACTTCATAAGTGAGAAACCAAAATAAGGCCAGAACTCTCCTCAAAGACGCCAGTGGATACAAGAATCCATTTCTAAAGTCATTTCGACTTTAAAAATTAAATTACAACTTTTGAGATAAAAGAGAGTTCAAAATTGAAAAATATTCGACGAAAAATTTTTAATTTTGGTACCAACTCTATCTTTGAAGGTCGAATTTTATATCTGAAGTCAAAATGGCCTTGGAAATGGATTTAGAGAGTCAAAAAACATTGATTTCGACGCCTCATTTGATAAGAAAAAATGGATTCAGTGGGCCAAAAAACATGAATTTGAATAACATTTTTCAATTTTGGCCCTACCTCCCCTCTCCTAAGGGATAAATTTTGAGTTTGAGGTCAAAATAATCCCAGAAATGGATTCAGGAGTTTCAAAAACCTTCCATTTGAAAACTTTTTTCAAACGATTTTTCAGCTGTTTTTCTATGGTTTTTTTGTTGTGATTGAAAATTTTAATTTTTTTACCTTTATTAGATTAAATTTTTTATATTTATTTTTACACTTTATCAGAGCTATGCGGCATGAAAGTAATTTAGAATATTCAACAATTCGAAAAATAAACTCAAAATTTTGGGCAGGGTGTTCTTTCTGGATGTACTTTCGATATTTTTAAATTTTCGTCCAAAATGTTCCCTGCTAAACTCATAAGCGCGCCCAAAAATTCAAGAAAAAATTGTGGAGTCAAATTTCAATGAAAAAATTAAGAAACCTGTGGTTTCAGTGAGATTGCATATAATCAATACACTCTTAGTAAAATTTACCTGTTTGAATCAGTGAAATAAATTATTAATGGATTTTTGAAAATCAGTGATTTTTCACTGATCTTTCAGTAAAAAGTATTGATTTTTTCTCACAAATTTGGAGTCGATTGAAAAATCAGTGATTTTGACTGAAATATCAGTAAAAATGTAAACAATCATTAGTTTTCCATGAAAATCATTTCGCCGATTCTCAAAGGTAGAATTGCATAAGACGAATTCCGATTTAGAGAGATATATTTACTCAAAAAATAAAAATGACTAAAATACTGCCCGGGTGAAGTGAAGTGAGGGAATTTTTTTTTGAAAAATCATGTTTGAAGAGCAAAAAAATACATTTTTTCACATTTTTGTAATAAAAAAATCTTCTTTTCGAGCTTAAATGGGGAGGGGGGAGAGCTCGAGTCTACTGAGCCCCCCTTGGATGCGCTTATGGATGGACTATAGTTACTTTTCGTTATTGAGTGCAAAGAACTTTAAAAAAAATATAGTCAACAACTTTCAAAACAACAAATAATCTGACGCCAAAAACCTAAAAATTTCAACTCTATTGATTTGCCTTTGACACGATTTTTTTTTAACATCGGAAATTTCCAACTAGAACGACATTTTCCCACTTTCCTTTTTGAAAATGTAATTTTTCCAAGTTTTGTAAATTTTTACATTTAAAAAAAAAAAGAGGACGTACTTACCTAATTTTGCAAATTTTACAATTGAATTTTTTTGACAAAAAATATATCAATTTCGTCATAGGAAGGAATAAACTGAACCATAGATAGTCTCCTCTTTGGTTTGACGTTGAAATAAATTCAAGGGTAAGTGAACCTCAATGAAGACGTAATATCTCCAAATAATCTTCGAAATACAAATTTAACCCTCTTTCGAAATTACGTAGGACTTACTCGACACTCAACACGATTCGTGCGGTATCGCTTGCATACTTTGAAATTTACAGGGGCATTATGAACTATACAAACACACCGTCAATACATACCTTTTTCCGGCTCGATGTAATCGATCATGTAACCATCCAACAAGATTGACTCATTATTCTCGGATTTCTTCTCCTTTTTCTCTTTAAAGCTACACAACGCGTAGAGCTTATCTGCCACTTCGTACACAACGTGATATCGCTTTTTCCACTTCTTCCAAGCTAATTTACCCATGGCGTACAAATAACTGCGAATTTCAAACATAATGATAAAGTGTCTACTTAGTACTAGGGCACTTGAAACCTTTGAAAAATAAAATTACAAAGGATATTGAGACTCACCCGCAGTACTTCATATTGGGAGGGCTTTCCATTCGACATATGACTTTGATTTTGAGATCTTGATCGGCGCTGCTTTTCGCCACAGTCATCGGATGCCATTCGGCAACCTGTGAACAAAAATTCGTCTTAATAATCATCATTTGGTACATTGATTGGATGCAAAATTGGTCAAAGTTTGCTCTCAAATCAGAAGGGCCGTCAAGGGGGAAGGGAGCGAGGGGGCCAGTCCCCCAAAAAAATTCTGGCCCTCGCTTGCCCCTCCCCCTCAAAATTTATGTTGTGTTTATAAATTTACATTAAACTTACATCAGATAGGGATTTTCAAAGCATTAAAAGTAAAACATGAAAAAATGTCTTTTTAGGGCATTAAAAATCCAATTTTTTCAAAGCTTCACCCTCGCTTCGCTCGGGCATGAACAAAATTACAATTCTATGATCTATCTGAGACGAAAATGAGAAAAAATGTCCCTTTTTACCCCCTCTCCATTTTTAGCAGGTGAAAAGTCAGTCCTCCTTTCCCACTTCGAAAAAGCAAAAAAAGTTGTCCAACACATGGCCCCTTTTGTGCCCTCCCCCCAATTTTCGATTCTGACGACGCCACTGTCTCAAATTAAACTTTTAGAGGTAGTATTTTTTTCATTGACTCGCTATTCAGGGACTCGAAGCATCATTTTGGACGACTCGAAGGTATGCGAGTCTGTTTCGTGAATTCGAGTCCATATTTTTTCCTATCATTCTACAATTCTACACGTTTCTTGAATTGATGTAAAAAGTTGAAAAACCAGAAATTTGTAAATACCAAAAACTAAATTTACATGGCAAATGCATCAGAATACAGACACCAAATTCGAAAATGTTTAAATTATTGAATCGTTCACTTTTCATTACTTGAGGTTTGTTTTGAATTTTCTAAAAATTTTCATTTCTCATTTTTCTCCCCCCAAAATTTTTTAAGATTAATCTTTCTTGATTTTTCACTTCCTCCGAAAATTTTTCTAGCTTAAATTTTTTTAGTTTTCTTCAATCAATCAATCAAAATATTTATTTATTTTAAGACGCCCGACTTATCATCTTTAGCGTCTACATTTAGAAATCAAGAATACAAAATTAATTATTTAACCATATAACAGATTTGTTTTAATTTTTTTCTTTCCTTTCTTAGGTAGTTGAAATTTCAAAAAAAATTAACAATTTTTTCAATTCTGGATTCAATTTTTTCTCATTTTTTCCTATTTTCAAATTTTTTTTCAAGTTTGAATTTTCTCAAATCTTTTTGAGATCTAACTCCAAAATTTTTCCTAACTTGAAAAGATGTCAAAAAAATAAATTAGGTTAAAGTATCAATTTTCTTTGATGTCTTGTCTGGTTAAAAATTTTTCTGCATTTTTGAGAATATTTGTGAGACAAAGGATTTAGTGAAAGTGACGAACATGAAATATTTTTAAAAAAATTATAGGTTCGAAAAACAAGGACTCGCATGCGATTCTGAAATCGTTCGCGACTCTGAATCTTTTCTATACAGATATGGGACAGTTCGAATCGCTTAAATGAATCAGGTTTACAACCTGATTCCAAAAAAAATAAATAGGAATCGTAAAATTTCGAATCGAATTTACAATTTGATCTGAATTACACTAACTTGACCCATTTTACTTTTCGCGATTCATGAATGTATTTGCATTCCACTAAAGGTTCACATCATTTTGTGACGAGGTTTCGAGGAAGAACAATAGTCGGAGGGAGGGGGAAAATGCAGGATATATATTTTTTAATTCCCATAAGTGCTCCCAAAATTTATTTTTTTATCGCGGATTCTGATATAAAAGTGTACAACGAATTCGAAAAAGTTGGTTTAAAAGGTTGTACCTACCATGTCCTCAGGTGCTCCAAAAAAAAAAAAAAAAAAAAAACAGATCTCAAAACTTTGGAAATACTGATTTCTACCTTTGATCTTGATTTTAGCTTGAAATTTACGTCCATCATGGTCACCAAGTGCCCCCAAAAAGGCCTCAGTTCCAAAAATTTAGAAATTATAGAAAAAGGGAATTAAAATTTCAACATTTTGGGAATTGGAGCCCTTTTTAAACGCTCGAGGGCATGATATGGCCCTCAAACCAACTCCTTCAAATTCTTAATGAAATTTTCTCCAAGAAAACGATCAGTTTTTCTCAAAATACCTGTTTCAAAAAATTGAGAAAAGAATTGAGGATTTTTTCATACATTTTTTACTCGAAAATTTGATTTTACAGCTTACCCCTTCTTCCCTTCTTGAACCCAAGTCACATTCGCCAAAAAAAAAGTATAAAAAATGAATCGCAATGTTGTGAATCGTAGTAAAATGAATCGCGAATGCATCAAATCCGATTCCAAATTGGATTCATTTACAGTAAAAATTTCAGATTTTGAATCCGATTCACTTTTTCTAGTGAATCACCTCATTTCTGTTTCTATGTAAGACTCGTACGTTTTTACTTCCAGCCGAAATTTTCAAAGATTCGAACGTTTCTACTCGGAATCTAAAAACACACCGACTCCGAACAAGCCTGATTTGAGGAAAAAGAAAAGCTATAGGGTATCTCAGATATCTGCTGAATCTGAAAAATGAAAATTCTTGCTATTTTCTGGCGTTTCTTGCCAATTTTAAACAATTTTTCTTGCTCCTTTGCCTAAAAAAAAACCTCCCTTACGTTTACTCAATTTAAAAGAAAATTTCAAACACTTTTTGATACACCCCCTCCCCCTTGCATATACTCGTTTTATAAGAAATTTCAAGCACTTTTTTGGTAATTTCATTCCGATGTGATATTAGGTACCTATTAAGTAAAAAATAATACAAATTGACGACGAAAAAAATAAAAGTATTCCCAGTATTCTCGAAATCAACGAGCAGGATTTCAGCAGGACCATTCAAACGAATTTTGCAAATTTTCCCCTATAAGCTTTGGAAAAACAATATTTTTTCAACTGATGAATTTTCATTTTTTTCTAAATGCCTCCCCCTTGTCCTCTCCTCCCCAAAAAATTATATTTCAATTTGTCAATGAATTTGACGTCAGCGAAACCAGGACAAAAATTTTAAAAAATTAAAAATTTCAAACAAAAAAATACTCTTGGACCAAATTTTATGGATTATTTACCAATATTAATAATTTTAGAAGAAAATTATTCAACACGAATGAAGAGAAAGTGAAATTTTCAAAAAAATTAAATATTAAACACAAAAATATACATACATTTAGGATAAATTTCATGATATTTTATCCATGAATTCATCGAAATTCCAAACGCCAAAAGGAAAAATACTTCGGCCTGAGCGAAGCCAAAGCAAAATTTTTTGAAAATCTAAATATCAAATACACATAAAAAAGAGCTAAACACGAATACTTAATCACCCGAAAATAACCCGAACAGGTTTTAAATAAGTACAAAATTTATCAACTCTTAACGAAATTGAAGAATTTGACCTCGCCCAATCATGACAGTTTTAAATTGTACCAACAAGTAAAATCTGCTGGCAAAGGCAAGTCAGAATTTTCTAATGAAGAAAGCCCAACATGAAGCCAGCTACAGTGGTAATTCCAGATGGAAAAATCAAAATAGTGAAATTTTGGCTGAAAAAGTCGAATAATTGTATTCAGGCATGCCACACAAATTTTGGGGGAAAATATTGACTTTAGTGACTTTTTATGAGGCAAAAAGTGACCTATTTTTCGAAAAAAGTGACCAATTTTTCATTTTTTTTCATAAATAAATACCCCCACCCCCCAAAAAATTCATAACTCAAACTGTATTTCTCCCTGCAATAGTACTGAAAATACTTTTTTTTTTCTGAAAAATTTTTTCATCAAGGGTAAGGGTGCCATATTTCGACCACTTTTTTTCTAACTTCCACCAATCAAATACTTATGGAGGTAAAAACGTCAGAAATGGCTTAAAAAAATTGATCCTTCCTCCACCACCCCCTAAAATTCTGAGCCGATACGATCATTTTTTGTGATCTTTTTTCTGAGGGAATTCAAAAATTGATTATCGAAATTTTGGGTTCCTAATTTCGACCACCAGCCCCCCCCCCCCCCACTTTCAGATGAGGGATCAAAACCACTCCCAAAACTCGATTAACCCGATTATTGGTAATTATTTGAGGTAATGGAAAATTTTCAAAATTGATTTTTTTCTGAAGGCCCTAGCTCCTCCCCATGACATCCTGAGAGAAAATGGTAAACGACAAAATTGTTCGTTTTTTAATGCTCTTCAACTTTTGTTTCAACTATTTTTTCATTAGTGCGTAATTTCGAAACTTATCGACGAAAAAACAAAATTTGAACTCCCTTACTCCCCAAAAGGATAACTAAATTATGCACCAATTTTAGGGAAGTTCAGGAATCTTAAAATACATACCCTACTACGAAACTTCCGCTTTCTGCTAATTTTTTTTGGGTCAAAACCTAAAATGGCTGTACTACTATGCTATTTCGTTTTTTTCAATTTTCTCCGCTAGTTTTGCCTGTAGGGTTGTCATTTTGGTCTCAAATTGTTTATCTGTGAAAAAGGAGCATGAAAATTTTTTTCCCGGTAGATTGCGTCTATAGCGGCCGAAATCGGCCGGTGGTCGAAATTAGAAAGCGGTTGAGATTAGGGCATTTTACCCTTAATAAATCTTTAATTGAAGCTACGAGTTTAAAAATATGCTTCAAATAACTGAAAAAAAGAATAAACTTTTTTTATAATAATACATTTATAATTAATATTATAACTTCCGTCTAAAATAAGTTTTTACTGAAAAAAATCGTAATATTCTGCATCTAAAAATTACGAGTTCTGAAAAATAAACTAGTATTTTTTTAAATTTTATGCAAGAGCGGAATGCCGTTTGAATGAAAAAAGTGGCTTTAAAGTGAAAAAACGGACTAATAGTGACTTTTGGCGAAAAAAGGGACTTTTAGTGACCAACCCTGAAAATAGGGGACAAGTCACTAAAAAAGGTGACTCTGTGGCATGCCTGTAGTATTTCAAAGAAAAAAAAAACGAAAGTCCTGCCCGGGCGAAGCAAAGGATGGAAATTTTCCATGAAAAATAAAAGTTAAAAACACATCTAAAGGCAATCATTCTATTTTTTAAATTCGAGTGAAAAATGTTTAAAATTCTTGCTCTTTGTACAAAAATTGTCAAAATTCTTGCAATTTTCCAATTTCTTTGCCACTGAAGTAAAATTTTATCATTTTCTAGGTTTTTTTTTACCAATAGACCTCTTAGCTGGAAAATCTTACCTGAGGAGAATGAGGATTCGGATGCAGAGTCACTTTTCCGAGTTCTTTATCTTCCAACGAAAGCATGCCAGCATTTTCGGCGTACAACTTTAGCTTGACGACAGGTAACGGATGTACCAGGGTAAAATCCCCTTGGGTATTCCACCTGCGAACGTGCACACGATAAAAATAAGCACTTGATCTCGGTAAATAAATGTAATTTCGTAAACTTACACAGCGTTAGATGCTTCGACGTGCTCAGTCTGTAATTTACCTTCGCCTTCGACTTCGATCGTACAGTATACGATTTTATTGGCAGCCACCGATTTGAGCCCTTCGACACCCAAAACCACAACCTGCGACAAAAAACCAACCGATGCAAATTAACACCCATTTCGAATACTTTTCTCTGGCCATCTCTCACCTCTAATTGAAACGTTAAAGCGTCATCCATAGTGGCACCTTAACAATACAACGTAGTACGCGGCGAACCCCCGAGGTATTTTTCAACGCATTTCACATTCGCTGGGCATCGAACACTTTGAAAAATTACGCAGGTAACGAGCGAATTACGCGAGACACAGAATCGCTGACGGTAATCGGCGACCGAGCAAAATCGATCATAGCATCGTAAAAAATAAATTTCGCGTTCGGCTCCGCGGCCCCGAAAAACCCAACCGACGACGAAAACTTGTAAGAAAAAATATGTTAGGTACCTACGCGGTAGTGTTCGGAGCGTTGGCTGACTTTTGGACTGGAATCGATACAAAGTTTCGCACACGTGTGGGGGCGGCGAAGAGCCGTTGCGCGGTACCGACGTCGGCGAGGGGGCCGAGGGGGCCGCGAGGGGCGAGTGAAAAGGGGACGCGAGGACGATTTCTAACGTAACCTAACAAATATGCCCACATACGCGACGTAAGCGAGGGTGTATAGTACACGAAATTATTTCAAGAACTTGGCTGTTTTCTTCGACCCCCAACAACCCTTTTTCCTCTTGCTTCTCGCCCAAATCGTACGTTCCCTTTTTTAAGACCTAATTTTCGGCGCGGCCATTCGGATGAGAAAAGTCGATTACCTATCTGTCGTTGGCACGCTGTACGGAAAATGCCCCCCCGCCAAGGCCCCCGTCCAAGCCGCCCACTCCATCGTTCCGCGTCTTTTTATATACGCGGTACACAAAAACGTCCATAACTCACACAACGTACAACTACGCCGCAGGTCTGCGTCAAATGCAGCAGCTTAATCTTTTAAATGCCGATACGTATTATACAATGAAGCTGCGCGCGCCTCGACCATGCCACCGCAGACCGAAGCCTTTGCAGGGGTATGGGGATGGTTTCCAAAGTGGACCATTCAGGGTGGCTTTTTTGTACTATTTGGGTTGAAGCGTAGTACGACTAACCTACTGTACGTTTCGTCAAACCCTACCGCTGTATCAAAGCTTAAAAGAACCGTTATACTCTTCGCCAGACTATTTATACCCTGGCGAAATTTTTTCTCAACGTAAAAGGTCAGTAACATGGGTTAACTTTCCGCCCTTCGTATCGTTCGAGTGCTCGCAAATAGCATAAAAAAACAAAAGAATAGTAAAAATTTTATACATCGAGTGGTCTTTCAACTCTCTACGACGTCGTCGATTCGTAAAAGTTAATATTTTGGAGATAAAAATAGATACACTGCGAAAAATGTTGAAAAAAGGTGATTACCGAGAGGAAAGATTACGTAATTGAATCGAGTACGTTGAATATTAATCAGAAGTGTCCTCGAGGGTTTTTCCGATCGTCGATAAGTCTCCGCTTTTTAGATTTTATCGTAAGCAAAAATGGCGTAACGTGATTTCGACGAGTTTCACGGGGTTGAGCAGTGTGAGCATCATCGATGATTACACTTGAGATAATTTTCTGACGATATAATTAGGCGAAAAAAACGACAATTACGGGTCAAGTGCTAGACTTCGTTAGAAAAGTTGAAAGGTTTTTATCGAATATGGTACAGGTATTTTTCAAAATTACTACGGAATTTTTGAGGAAACGAAATACCTACTTGAATATTTCGTAAGAAGGGTGGTCACTAGGAAAGAGAAGCCCATTTTTTGGAATATTCCAGCACTCCTGGGTTTTAATTTTTTTTTTGAAAAAGTTCAAAATTTTACATTTTAGTTTTCGACCCCCCCCCCTCCTATTTATAAAATATTCTTCATGTATAGAAAGTCGTCCAATTTTGGGAATACCATAAAATTTTTCGAAGTGTACAATTTTCAAATAATAAATTGGCCAATTTACTTTATCCCTGATAGAAAAAATACTACTGGTATCTTCCCAAAATAACTACTAGTTTAACAGTAGTTTTTGAAAAAAATACTACATGAGTTTCTTAAAAATACTACTCATTTTATTACGTCACCACTAGTTCTTTACCATCGTTTTCACCATACTAGTACTATTTTACCACTAGTATCAAAAATACTACCAGTTTTCATGAACACTGGTGGTCTTTGAGTATTAGTGTTTTTCAAAAAAAACTACTAATTTTATGCTAATACTATTTTTTTGAGTAGTGATATCACTTTTAAAAAAAACTACTCATTTTTTTTACCCACTAATTTGGAATTGTATTGCTAGAATAGAGACTTGGTGAGAAAATATTTGGCTATGTTTTGGTGCAATTAATTCCAATTGAAATTTTTCGGGGCTTCAGTTTGATTCTTTTTGATAATTTTCACCTTCAAAAGTATTGTTATTAATTGTACGTATGTCGTCGAGTTGTTTTTTAATTTTTTGAATTAAAGTAGTATATCACAAAATGCCGAAGTTGTTGTCCATGTGTCATTTTTTTTCAATTTGAAGTGCTGAATGGGAAAAAAATTGACCAATGTCATGCGAAACAAATCATAATAAATGAGTGTGTTGTTTTTTGATAAATATCATTGTAAAAAGTTATATCGGAAAAAAATGTGCCAGAAAAAATATTTGTGCAATAAAATCATGTTTATTATATTATTACTCATTTCGAGTAAAATATGTAAAATACTAGTATATCTTACCAGTGGTGAAAAAACTATCTGGTGAGATACTAGTGGTAAACAGTAATGTTAGGTAGTAATTTTAAAATGAGTAGTATTTTCGTATTGCTAGTATTTTACTACGCCAGTCAAAACTTATAGTGAAACACGACAAAAGTAAAACTGTGGTGAAAAACTATAGGTAAAAAACTAGTAGTAAAAAAACTAGCAATACGAAAATACTACACAGTAAAAAAAAATACTAGTATTTTTCTATGAGGGAAAGTTTAAATTTTTAGGAAATCAACTGAGAGATTAGAGAATCTTAAGAACTATTTCTGTAGGGGGAAATGAGTTTTGTTTAGGTCTACCGCAGAATGTTGGATGGGCAATTGGAGAAGTAGGGGGGGCTCCCCAATATGGATGTAAGACACTCAAAAACGGTAAAAGGTGGTAGCAGAATACATTGAATCTTACCAAAAAACTGTGTTATTATTGAGAGGTGTCGCGCCACAAAACTGAGATTAAAAGACTGTAAAGCAAAGATATTAACCAATAGTCACAAAATATTGTAAAGCGACTAGCGCCAATGTTATTACATTCAAATCTATAGTTGGTGGAGTAAGTAAAAAAAAAAAAAAAAACAAAAATTTGCCAACGACTTTTAACTATATGAGATGGAGTGAAAATTCTCCAAATCTACTCAAGAAGGTCTTGAAAAGGAAAACATGAAATACGTTTTCACAGAAGATAAATAATGAACACAAGAGCGACGTATCACAGTGGAAGCAGCGAGCGCCCCAGTTGAACGTGGTCAAGAAAAAAGGAACAGAGAGAAAGCCACCTAAACTGATGCAATGCCCAAGGCGACTTTGCTGAAAGAAGTGTGATGAGAAAATTGTCTGCATGAGCTTATATGTATAATTTTTTAAAAAAATCACAACTGGCTCTAGAAACCCTCATATTATTTTGACAAAGTAGGTCAAAAACATGAATTTTTGATAGCAAAATCTTTTTTAAATCCGCATTTTGTGGCGCTACACCTTTCTCAATTAAAAGAAAAACAGTTTTTGGTAAGATTCAATGTATCTGGCTACCACCGATTTGCCTGTTTTTGAGTGTCTTACATCCAATATTGGAGGGAAAGCACCCCCCTCTTCTCCAATTTGCCCCAAATCACCAAACATTCTGCGGTGTAGACCTAAACAAAAATCATTCCCAGAGGTGCAAAACGATTACGATTTTTAATCGATTATAATCGATGCTCATACCCCGATAAAATAATCGGGAGAGCATCGATTATTCTTCGATTAATCGAAGATAAGTAAACAAAAATTTACAATTTTTATGATTGGTCAAATTATAGTAAGTAATTTTTTTTTTAATCAAAACAATTAAGTTTCTGAACGTCACGTATCTCTGGGCCAATGAAAGAAACCCAAATTTTTGGGCCGATTAATCCGATTTATAACGCTTATTTCCGATTATTTTTTTCGAAAAACACAATCGAATTGTACAGCAATCGATTATAATCGTTGCATCTCTGCTCATTTCCCTAAGAGAATAGTTATGAATATCTCTAAGCTCTCAGTTGATTTCCCTAAAATTATAAACTTTACCCTCATAGAAAAATACTAGTAGTTTTTTTTACGTGTAGGTATTTTCGTATTGCTAGTTTTTTTACTACTGTTTTTACCTATAGTTTTTCACCACAAGTTTTCTTGTGTGTTCACTATAAGTTTTTGAGATGATTATTAAAATACTAGCAAATACGAAAATACTACTCATTTTTAAAAATTAATACCAACTTACTGGTTTACCACTAGTATCTACCAGTAGTTTTCACCACATGGTAAGATATAGTGTAGTAGTTAATAAATTTACACTCGAAATGAGTAATAATATAATAAACAATTATTTTATTGCACAAAATATTTTTGTTCTGGCACATTTTTTTTCCGGATATAACTTTTTACAATGTTATTTAATCAAAAAACAAACACATCATTTATTATGATTTGTTCGCGACATTGGTCAATTTTTTCACCAGTTCAGCATTCAAATTGAAAAAAAAATGACAACCTTCGGGCATTTTGTGATATAACTACTTTATTCAAAAAATGAAAAAAAAACAATCGCCGACATTTCGTAAATTTAATTTAACAATACTTTTGAAGGTGAAAATTATAAAAAAGAATCAAATTGAAGCCCCGAAAAATTTTCCAAAATTGGAATTAAAATTGCCACCAAAACATAGCCAAACATTTCCCCCAAAAAACAAGTCTCTATTTAGCAATTCACAATTTCCCACCCAATAGTGGTTAAAAAAAAATGGGTAGTTTTTTTTTAAAAGTGATATCAATTACTCAAAAAATAGATAGTCGTACATTTAAAAATTAGTAGTTTTTTTTGAAAACACTAGTTACTTCAAAAACCACCAAGTTCATGAAAACTGGTAGTATTTTTGAATACTAGTGGTAAATTAGTACGAGTATGTGAAAAACGGATGGTAAAGAAACTAGTGGTGCGTAATTTAAAATGAGTAGTTATTTTAAGAAATAGTAGATTTTTTAAAAAAAAAATAATGGTAAAAATAGTTAGTTTTGGGAAAATA
>JAVBJF010001039.1:0-23504 GCA_033439095.1 Pseudococcus viburni | reverse complement strand
TAGGTTACCAATATAGATAATCCGTGATTATAGGTGCTGAAGTGCATATGGACCATTTTTATGGGCTTTTCTCCAGTGCTGGAAAATTTCAAAATTTTCTGATAGCTCCGAAACGTCTCAAAACCGCTTCCATTCGATTTGGGAGGTCGAAAATAGGGTATATACCAAATTTCAGCTTTTTTCGTTGATTGGATCAAATTTTCATATTTTTTAGGACGATGAGGTAATTTTGAAATTTCAAAAATTCGCCAAAAATCGAGAAATGGACTTCAGCACCTGAAATTTTGGGTACAAGGTCTTGTTATGATGTACTTTTGATTTTTATTTGTTTGGGCTCAAAATTTTACTTTGAGTTGGGATACCTCTCTTGTTAGTTATTGTTACTTTTTATGCGCAAAGACTAGGACTGGTTTGATGGAGGGGGGGGGGGGGATCATAATTGAAAACAATCAAACTGATTCGAAAAATTTCACCGAAATCTGAAAAATTTAGCTATTCAAAGCTTCCAATCAGCACTGGTAATCTTATTCAATGACCTGCTCCATCTTTCATTTTAATCAAGCCATCCTTCATTTCCCAGACATTTCCAACCACCCTCGTCTGCTCCTGTTTCATCACGCGTTACCACCGAATGCATCAACGTCGACGTGTGAATAACTGGTTCTGTCGATAACTTTTTTTCATTTTCTTCATCGTAAAATTACCATTAATGTCTCGCAGATAATGAAGTGCCTCTCGATGGTAGGTGTAAACTGCACAAAAAAGCGATAATTATATCGAGCTCTTAATGTGGGGTTCTGATTATAGATATAGACGCCCTTTTACTCGTAAATCGATCTTATATGGTACATACGAAGGTATAGATGTGCATATCTATACGTATAATAGGTACTGGCGTAATAAGGTTACGACGAGTACACAGATATGTTGGTGTATGGGTAAGATGAGAGAGTAATTTGCTAGATGGATAATTTCTCTGGGCTGCGGCGATAACTGGTTCAACTTACACACAACACAATATTATACCAGCGAGCGAATTAATTACATATTTCGGCCACCGTATAAATGTTATGAATGGAGCCAGAGATGACGATCGCTCTAGTGCATCATGACTGGGTATATTTTCTGTACCAATACATCAGAACTCCAAAGTATAAACTTGTTAACACGAATGTTGTCGACAATGTAGATACGGTTGGAATTAAAAAGCAGATATAAATTGCATCATAAGTGATCCAAGAACAAAAAAAACCACTCGTATGAAATTTAAGAGAAAAAAATTACCCATGGACGATAAATTGTTCAGTATTGTAATGGGCCAAATGGGCCAAACATTTGGTATACCCAACGAGTGCTCTTTCTTTCTTACGGGTGAAGGTTAATAATATCGCGGAATAAGAGAAAAAGTTATGTACGCAGCTTAAGCACAATTAAAAGTTGAGCTGGAGCAGGGCCGGGGATCGGGGGGATCAATTCAAAGTATAATTATAGGTTACCGGATTATAACCTTGAATGGAAACAGCTCACAATGTGGCGTACTGGAAAGTAGCGGTGGTGGCGTATACCACATCGGAGAGAAAAAAAAATTTGCATCGGATATCCACCTTGACCTTGTTGCAGTTACAATTGTATTATTCGTTGCCGTCGCGGCGATAAAATGAAAAATATCGCTGCGAAGAAAAAAATAATGTATCGATACGACGAAATTTGCCCCGCAGGATGATACACGCCGTTTAGTCGGCTGTAAGAAAAGACCAAGCGGAGAGAATATTATTGAGGTCCCGGAGCCGTCGGCTAAACCAGTTGAATATTCCGCAGGATTGTAGGCACATATGTGTATCGAAGGTATATCATGTGCGATAACCGCAGCTCCGCGGACGTGTGTAGTTGTAATTCGCGCGCGAGATGTGGAGCTAGTGGAGGTTCTTTTTTTCATTTTTTACGCGCGGAGTTGCGCTTCGAGTGGGTAATTGTGTCATATTCCATCAATGTTGCTCTTGAAACGGTATGCAGACTGTTGCATGATGTCGAGGTGACGTGTGTAGGTGTTCGGACTGTTTAGATAACCGCAGCAGGCTGGACGCGAATTGCCTCCGGGGTGTTGGAATGCGACTTGGGAGATCGTCGTGAGGCTTTATGGGGTTTAGAATGGTTGGCTGGGTAGGGTGGACCGAAAAACCGAAAATTTTTAGTTTTGAAAAGTTACCCCGGTAAAACTTGATGGATAGACTAGAAAAATAAAATGAAAAATTTCAAAATTAATTTATATGTTTCGATTGCGCAAGAGCCTTTAATTCTTCCAAAATTGCCAAAAATTTAAAATTTTCAGAAATTTTAAAAAAATTTCAAAAAAATCAAAATTTATTAAAATCAATTTCAGAGCTTATTTAGATACTATTTATAGCAAAAAGAACAACTTTTTTGAAAAAATCCATGTTTTATGTTTTTTTTTTAATTTTTCATATTTCTTCACTCCGAAGAAAAATTGAAAAAAATTAGAAAACACTGATTTTTTTTTTCAAAAAGTGCTTTCTGGTCTAGATAGTTACCAAATAAGCCTCTAAAATTAATTTTAAACAATTTTCAATTTTTGAAGAATTGAAGGCTCTTGCACGATTGGACCATATGAATCGATTTTGAAATTTTTAATTTTATTTTTCTAGTCTATTTAGCCAACAACTTTTGCAGGGGGTAACTTTTTAAAAATCAAAATTTTTGGTTTTTTTGCCCACCCTATTGCTGGGGTTGGATTGATGGCGAGGGTTGGAAATATTGGAAGTGTGAAATTTAAGATTGATGATTCATGGACAGAATCCTGACTAGTGGGTTGAAGGTGGAGCGAGTGGCCTAGATCCTGATTTAGGGTTTCCTCCAATAATCGATGTAATTTTTTATTTGAAAATTCAGAAAAATATTCAAGATTTTGAGAATTTATTTTGATTGAAAACTTGAAATAAGATCCTGAAGGATATTTCTGGAATGGAAATATTGAAGTGCATTCAGTTTCAGATTTGGATAATTTTTTTCGGCTCTGTTTGGTATCTGTGAATAAATATTTCTGAGAATTGCATCTCCACCTTTTCTCCTTCTGAGTCAAAAATCGACATTAAATTCTTGTTCATGGTTTCAAAAATTGACCGCTAGTATTTGGAAATTCACTAAAGTTTAGGTACCATATAGGTTTTGAAAACGAAAAAATTCCATTGGATAGATTTGACATTATAAACTTCCTTGTGATATTTTTTTCGCCCAAGTTGAAAAATTCTTTGATAATTTCACGTGGTGAAGAAATCATCATAGAAATAGCATAGAACTTCTTCAAGACGTATCAAGACAAAATTTTTCTTCAAAAGTAATTTTTTCAATATGATGATCAAAGGATGAATGGTGGAGACAGACTGAAATGAAAATTTTCTCAGGAGTAGCTCACTTATTAATCACTTTTTCAGAGCAACATTTTCAAATCTGAAGATGAAAACATTTCAGTACTTCGTATGTAATTCTAGGTGATTGGAATTTTGGGTGAAACTTCAATTCGGTATTTTGGAAAAAATTCCCCAAAATTTAACAATTGTCCAAAAATTATGAAATTCTCAAAAATTTGACAACATAACCACATTCAGAAATTATGTAAAGGAGGGGCTAAGAATTCGAGAGAAATGAGGGGGGAGATGATCAAAATTTACCTGAAAAATTGAGTAATTCTTATTTTAATGGCATAGGTAGTCGAGGTATTTTCAATAGGTATTTATTTGAAAAATGGTGGGATTTTTGAAATAAACAATCGATATACTCTTTAAATCTGAATCAGTCATTTTTGAGTTGGTAAAATGAATTTAACTGAAAATCAGTGATTTTTCTCTGATCTTTCGGACAAAGATCATTGATTTTCAGTGAAATTTGTTTCACTGATTCAAAAAGGGCAGAGCTTTATCAAACTGATTCAGATTTTGAGATTTAGAGAGTACCTACCTAATATGTTCATTTAAGTAATATTGGGATGAAAATTCGTCCCAAAATTCATTTAAAAATTTATCCCGCCCTCAAAAACTTGGAAAAATCGTTAGATTATTTTTGGTATGGAAATTCATCATAATTTCATCCCAGCCTCGAAAACTGAAAAAAATAGTAGAATGATTTCTGGGGTGAAATTTTATCGCAAGATTCATTCCAAAATTCATCCTGGTTCAAAAATCTTGGAAAAATCATTTAATGGAAATTTATCCCAAAATTCATCCCAGCCTGAAAAACTGGGAAAATCTTGGGATGATTTGTGGGATGAATTTTCATCCCAATATTTATCCCGTTCTCAAAGGTTCTGAAAAATCGATACAAGATTTTTGGGGTGAAAATTCATGCTAATTTCATCCCAGCCTCGGAAACTGGAACAAATCGTGGAATGATTTTTGGGTTGGAAATTTATCCCAAAATTCATCCCACGATTTCTCCGATCATTTGAAGCTTGGAAGATTATTTGAATGAGATTTCATCTCAAAAATCATCCCACGTTAAATTGATACGGAATTTTTTTTTGAATGATCCTATTTAAGAAACAAAAAAAGTGCATTTTTAATAATATTTTTTGATGAATGTCCTCCGTTGGAGAGTTGAAGGAGGGAACTTGAGCCCCCTGAGTACGACAATACCGCGACAACACTTGTAAAATTTGACAAAAATTTCATTACTTCACGTACTAACTTTTGAATTAACGAATTTCAGGAAATGTAATCGAAGAAGGTCTCAAGTTCTCAGAATTTCCAACCCATAACTGAAAATTCCAATAATTGAAAACTTCACCTCCGTCGCACTTTCGCAAAACTTCGTAATATCCTACTCATTCGCATGCCATAACTTACGAGTACCTTGACAAAAACACAAAATACCCATTGAATTGAATGCACTTCAAAATACCGAGCAATTGCACTTCAAGGCAACACTCATTATATTTCGTTTGACCCGGCGAATATGTGTACCGTGTTGTTCGGTATGTACACAAAGCATAGACACATCGACAAGGGCGCGTCCAGACATACAATACCTTACGGCTATCGCTAATTTGGACACTCGGTCTCTCGGTCGAGTCACCATTCGTGTACGGTATTCTTTTTCTTTCTCCGTCCACCACCGCTGGAATAAACCATGCATCAGCGAAGCACATAAACGTTATCGCCGAAAGAGAAAGAGACAGAGAAATTCGACATGTGCTTATTACATCGATTTGCTAAACAATTAGGAAACGTGTGTACTGCGTAGTGCCCACGATTACGTTATCTCGGGTAGTGATCTTCCATCTGTAGCATGATCAGCATACGAGATATTGTGTCTAACTGGTTGGAAGTGATGCCAGGGGGGATGAAAGACGCGGTCATTTCTTTTCAACGTTTACGATGTGGACGAGATCTTAATTGATTCTTGCACTATTCGCGAGTTTTATTACCCTTTTGATTGCTTCTATAGGAGTCCACTGTGACGCATTTCAACGAGAGATGATTGATGCCACCTGCAGCGTAGGTAGCGATGCATTTAGAACCGGTCACCTAAGTTACCCGTCGAGTGACGTAGGAGGGAGGATTCTGTGTTTTTTTAAAATAGAGTTTCCTCATGTATCAAAGTATAGCAAATGAATCAAGTAATTTTGAGTTATATTCATCCCCAAAAACCAAAATCCAAAAAATAATGTAATCATTTTTTGAGACTAATAATTAAAAAAAAGGTTTTGGGCAGTTCTTTATTTCAGAAAGAAACATTTTTTGAAAAAACACTAATAATTAAGAATTTAGTAGTTCGATGGTGAAAAGCTTTAAATTTTCCAAAACAGTTTTTTAAAATGTGTGGTTCTTTTCAATCGATCTCTGAAAAATTGATTTTAGATCTCCAATTTTACTAAAAATGAGAATTTTTATGAAAAATTAGTATTTTTATGAAAAATTAGTATTTTTATGAAAAATAAGAATTTTTATGAAAAATGAGAATTATTATGAAAAATGAGAATTTTTTCTGAAAATGGAGATTTTTACCCATAATTATAATTTTTACCAAAAGTGATTGATTACTTATCATTTTCAGAAAATAGTAATTTTTGAGATACTACAAAGTGATAATTTCTTAGATTTCGGTACCGATTTTAGAAAAATGATATTTTTGGGCCAATGGTAAAATATCTAGGAGATTCACTTAACAAGGGAGGTATTCCAACTTGAAGTAAAAATTTTGAGCCCAAACAAAACAAAATCGAAAGTACATCATAGCAGTACCCCATAAATTTCCTGGTGGCTCCGAAATGTTTCGAAACCGCTTCTAATTGATTCGGGAGGTCAAGCAATTTTTTCATATTTTTTAGGACGATGAGGTAATTTTAAAATTTCAAAAATTCGCCAAAATTCGAGAAATGAATTTCAGCACCTGAAATTTTGGATATGGGGTCCTATTATGGCGGTTGAAAAATGGAACTTTTTCCGGATTTTGTATTTTGAAAAATGGTTAGGTATTTCTAAGGGTAATGCATGGTCAAAAAATCCATAAAATGAAAAATTGCTCAAAAATGATGATTTTATTCAGAAAATGGTTGATAATTTCAGATCTTAAGTATAATTTATTTAATGAAAACTTGTTCATTTTGGTGAATTTTTAAATAGGTTTATACGATTATCTTACAAGATTTCTGGATTATTCGCATGTATTGAAGCCATAAATATAAAATTCTTAATATTCTTAGACAACCATTTTGGAAATCTATGTTATTATAGGAAAGGATTTTCTAGATTCAATTTCCTCAAAATCAACAAAACTTAGATGACGATCAGAAAAACAACATTGAAAAAGTTTTTGCATTTTCGAAATGTTGTCACTCAAAAGTTGTTACGTACTTATTGCATTTTATCGTGAATGCAGGAATCTGTATCCTGTATCAAATTTTTAAACCGTTTCAATTTTTAAATGTTTTACCGGATTTTGAAAAATTTTCGAATTTTAAAAATTGAAGTCTTAGATTCAACAATAGGGTGGGCCGAAAAACCAAAAATTTTGATTTTTGAAAAGTTACCCCCGCAAAAGTTGTTGGCTGGATAGACTAGAAAAATAAAATAAAAAATTTCAAAATTGATTCATATCTTCCGATTGTGCAAGAGCCTTCAATAATTCTTCAAAAATTGCCAAACATACAAAATTTCAAAAATGTCGAAAAAATTTAAAATTGACTAAAAGAGCTTCTGTAGTGACTATCTAGGCCAAAAATCACTTTTTTTTTGAAAAACCCAGTGTTTTATAACTTTTTTCTATTTTTTTCAGAGGTGAAGAAATATGAGAAATTTAAAAAAAATATAAAACATGAATTTTTTCAAAAAAGTTGTGCTTTTTGCTTTAAATAGGCCCTAAATAAGCTCTAAAATTGATTTTCATGAGTTTTGATTTTTTTTTTAAATTATTAAAAATTTCTGAAAATGTTGGATTTTTGACAATTTCCGAAGAATTGAAGGCTCTTGCGCGATCGGAAGATTTGAATTGATTTTGAAATTTTTTATTTTATTTTTCTGGTCTATCCTGCCAACAACTTTTGTGGGAGGTAACTTTTCAAAAATCAAACTTTTTGGTTTTTCGGTCCACCCTATTTAACAATTATTACTAAATTTGAAAAAACATAGTCTACAATCCAAACATGAAAAAGTGCTCTAGAAATCGAATTCAGCGATCTTTTTTGAGAACCAAAAATGAGCTGTCAAAATGTCGGTATTGTCGGTACTATCCGCCTCATTCGAAAAAGTGCAGTTTCAGATTTTTAACCCTGCACAATGGGGGGGGGGGGAGAGAGGTGATTTAGGGGACAATGTCCGAACCAAAAAAAATCGATGGATTTGGCTTTAGGAACTTCTCCCGATACCGAATATGTAACTTTTTTCCGTTGCACCGTGCACAACTGCATTTTATTGCACTTCAAGTGCAATTTTTATGCATTTTGGACGATTTTTGACAGTAAAAGAGCCCTCTTATCCAAAATATAGGTGAGAACCAAAAAATACTCGTCAATTTTGTTGAATGAAGTCATTTAAAGCCCATTCCCGCAAAAATGGGTGAAAAATTCCTGCACAATGCGAAGTAATGAAAATGAACAGGTTGGTCACACCCCCCCCCCCCCCGCACCGAAATTAAGTCATAGAATATTTGTTCAAAAATGGCGATGCGATACATCAAAATGGGTCAAAATTTCGCGCTGAATCCGAAAATCATCATCATTTTTGATTTTGACCCCCCCCCTCGGTGGAATGCTGCCCCCAAACTTGAATTTGAGGGGGGAAACTAAAGAATTAACATCATTTAAATGAAACGTAAATGGAATTTACGCAAATCAGACAATTGTGGTTGATTGATCTTAACTTTCGGCATACGTTGACCCTCCCAAAAAAAATTTCCAACCCTTCATCCCCCCCCCCCCCCCCCCCCCGGTCATAAAAACATTAATTTAAAAACAGCGATGCGGCGTATCGAAATGGTTTAAAAATTCCCTCTGAGTTCGAAAATAGTAATAATTTTTGAATTTGACCTTCCTCGGTGGAGTTTTTTCCCCAAACTAAAATTTGAAGGGGTAAAAATGAATATTTGACCTTTTCAGATGAAATGTAATTGCAATTTACACGCGCCAGGCTGTAGCAGTCGATCTTCCCAATGAACTGTTTCACGACAATTTTCTTCAACTTTTCCAGGTGAAGTGGACCCCTCCCCCTCCCCCTCATATCTCAAAAGTTGGACCCTTGAAAAAAAAAACTCGAACGATGTTTGTTCTTTAATATGTGGTGTACAATTTCACTTGGTATCTGAATTCATTTTGGAGCAATTTTTTTTGGTGGGTCCAACTTTTGAGATATGAGGGGAGAGGGAGAGGTCTACTCGGTCAGGAAAAGTTGAAGAAAATGGTCGTGAAACAGTTCATTGGAAAATAAATTTAATTCTGAGTACTTTTGGTGGTTACAAATTTTTCCGTATCTCCAAAACTTTTCGTTGAAAATGAAGAAAACGTGATTCTGAAATTTTCTCAAAAAACTTTTCATTTCCAAATTTGGGCGGCAGGAGTTGCTTCAAAATGGATTTTAATGAGGAATAAAAATGTACATTAGGTGTTGAGGAACAACTTTTGTTTGAACATTTCTTCATTACGACCCATAGATTAGGCAGTACACACGTTTGAAATGTGGGGGAGGTGGACCATGAGAAAAGGGGGGGGGGGAGAAAAAATAAGCATCCAAGCGAAATTTATTTGTTTTAGTGTCTAGAATAAGAATCAATCATAAAATCGATTTTAACAGGAATCCTGGGCGAAAGCCTTTTTTTGTATAATTGAGACCTGACTGCTAGTTGTAAAAAAATTAAAAAATAGAAAATTATAGGTGGTGAAACTTTGGAAATTAATTTTTTTAAGTAAAGTTTTTGAATTGAACAATAGATTTCCGTGTTGGTACCTACTTCATTTTTAGAAATGGTCAAATACATTTTTAAAATCAATTTTCGAAGAAAAAATTTATTTTGATTCTCCCTTTAGCGCAGAGTGAAGGGACCCATTGACCATTTTTCATTTAGTGTTTTTCCTTTCCTCTTCATCTTTTCAAAAAAAAAAATCATGACTAAGAAAATTCAAGTCTTGGTGCTATTTTTCAGTTAATTTTCTTATGGTATATTTTTTGGATTTTTGATGCCCATAGATCTTGATTTATTAGTTTTGAATATTTCATAACATTTTTTCATAACTATTTTTTTGAAAAAAAATGTGCATATTTTTCGTTGACTTTGACTTACATTTTCTTAAAAATTAATTTTCCCTGAGTTATTGAGAAGTGAGAGGGGATTTTTAAAAAAAATCAACAATCGAATGAAAGAGTTTAATTTGATTGATAAAATTACCTATTTATATGCATTGTTTTCAAACGATGAAAAATATTACAACGGAAACAAAAGATACTCGTGTATAAAGTTCAAGAATGACCATTAGGAATATTGAGGATACGACATTAAACTGCAGATCATTAGGTACTATACTGCCTATATTTCTTCCAAAAAAAATCGACGCCTGTATAGCTCGATGAAAAACATGGGGAGTTGGTGGCGGCGCTGCCGTCAAATTTATAATCTCACACCATTATCAAGGCGACGATAATGCACAGCGAATTATACCTACGATTACCGAATTGTTTTTACTCGCGCTAATTACAGTCCTTGATCTTTTTAGATGATTTAACTCGAACGATCAACGATTCCATTGTGTTTAGGTTTAGGAGAAGCGGCCTAAGTCTTGGGCGGCGAAAATGGAATTAAATTTCGAATAAATTAGCTTTGATTTTTAGCGCCAGTGCGCCTCGATGACTGGATACGACGATGTCGAGTTTACATACGTAATTATCGAATCGATGCGATGGTTTTGAATGAACCAGAGCGAGTATGTTTGAAATGAATGGAGGAAAGGATAATGTACGCACGAGGGCAACGTAAGACTTACATTCAAGGTCACCCTGTCGCTGGATTTTATTTCTGTTTTTTTTTTTTTTGGCTCGAAACGAAAACGATGTAGGTGACATGTTTCCCAAAGAAATCATCCGAGTATGTTTTAATTTGACTTATTATAGCGATATTGTGTGCTGTTGGATGATAAACAGAATGTTTATACGTAGCTTGTAACTGAGAAAAAAGCAAAATGAAACGCAGAAGTGTTACGCTGTCTTTGTCGTTTTGTTCGAGAGTTAGATAGGTTAGGTAGGTATTAAGCTGCCAGCTCGTAAATATTGAAACGAACTCGAGTAGGTATAAAAGGAAGAATATATAAGAGTATCTATTTCCATTCTGTATGCATATTCAAAGGCTTATTAAATGATGCGAAATGTGAATGGATAGAATTCTGAAATCTGAATTATTGTCGCTGAAAGTTTATTAACAAGACCGGTGTCCCAACCGGTGGTAAAATTTTGGGCCAAAACAAAAATATATTGAAAAATAAATACCTACCTATACATTTAAAAAAAAAAGTATCCAAAATCTCAAATGACCACGTTCATTCTTTAAATTTTTACGAATTTTTGAAAATTAAATCCAAAGGTGCAAAATATGAAAACTGATGGTCTCATCGCGATAGAAACCTGAAATTTGGAATGTAGGTACCTATGTTATTTTCGACCTCCTAAATTGATTGGATGCGATTTTGAAACGTTCTGGAGCTTCCAGAAAATGTCTAAAAATGTTCATAAAAATGTCTCATATGAACTTTTAACATCTACAAACTAATATTAGTGTTGATCGAAGTATATATTTTACCGATTTAAGCACAGTTCTTCAAAATTTGTAGCTGCCGGGTCAAGTCTTAATTTTTCTCCAAAAAAGTGCTAAACAGGAAAGTCTAAATTTTTCTGATAGATGTCAGAATGTCTCGAAACTGCATCCAATCCACCTAGAAAGCCAGAAATAAGGCATATCCATCAGTTGCGAATCCAGATCAATTTGAACTACTGCATTAATTTTTTTCAAAGTCCAAAATTTGTGACGATTTTCCAAAATCTGGGAAATTTTCCAGCAACAGTTTCTCAGAAATGTGGAGATTTTCCAAAAACTAAAAACTTTTTTAAAACTCAAACGTTTTTATAAGTTTAAAAATTTCCCCAAAATTTGGGCAACTTTCTAAGAACTGGAGAATATTTAAAAATTAAGACTTACTTAAAACATGAAAAAATTTTAAAAATTGGACGATTTTATGAAAATTAGACGAGGTTTTCTTTAACCCTGACAATTATCTGCAAATAACTTGAGTTATTTTCTGAAAATTGATGAGAAGAACATTTCAAGACTTGACTTTGACAATTTTTCAAAAATTTAAAAAATTTAGCACTTTTTTTTTCAAAATTTAGCAATTTTTCAAGATGTGGAAATTTTTCAAGATGTAGAAATTTTTCAAGATGTAGCAATTTTTCAAAATGTAGCAATTTTTCAAGATGTAGCAATTTTTCAAGATGTAGCAATTTTTTAAAATTTAGCACTTTTTTAAAATTTATCAATTTTTTGAGATGTAGCAATTTTTTGAGATGTAGCAATTTTTTGAGATGTAGCAATTTTTCAAGATGTAGCAATTTTCCAGATGTAGCAATTTTTTAAGATGTAGCAATTTTTTAAAATTTAGCACTTTTTTAAAATTTATCAATATTTTGAGATGCAATTTTTTGAGATACTTACAGCAATTTTTTTAAATTTAGCACTTTTTAAAAATTTAGCAATTTTTTGAGATGTAGCAATTTTTCAAGATGCAGCAATTTTTTGAGATGTAGCAATTTTTCACGATGTAGCAATTTTTCATGATGTAGCAACAATTTTTCAAAGTTTAGCAAATGTTCAAAATTGTGACGCGTCATGAGAAAACCATACCTTAGGGTGATGAAAATGTTTTCGAGAAAAACGCCAAAATAAGTCGAAAAGTTCATTTTTATCAAAAATGACTTTTCGCCGAAAATGTATTCTCTGATGTCAGAAAAACATTTTAAGCACCCCGCCCAATTGTTTTCGTCGTTTTACTGCTTCGTACGACCGTTTTCATCATTTTCTTGAATACTAAAGTTTAAACAGTTTCATAATTTTTTTCAACTCTTTCGCAAGGTTACTCGTAGATATGGATCTGAAACTTGCACTATTTAATTCCTCGTGAAAGGCTCTGGTGTGATTTGGGGGTCATTTGGCCCTTGGTGGAACTTTGACAAAATTTTTATGCCATTCGACTTGCCTATGTAGAAGATGATTTTAGAGCGCAAAAACGAATTTTTACCACACCCCCCGGGGGCGGGGGCCTCAAAATACGTGATTTTCACTCTAAAAATTCTATCTCCGCGAGTTTTCAACCGATTTTTTTCAAATTTGGCATGTAGGCAGAGGTACTTGAGGGGAGTACCCTGAAATTTTTTCAGATTTTTTCGACCACTACAATGACCTTAAATTTGACCTTGAAAGTTTGAAATCGCCCTTGGGGCACCGTTTTGGCGTGTGGTATAAAGAAAAAAATATTTTCATGTTTCTCACTCTATTTTACACTACTTAGAATTTTTTTCAATTTTTTTTGAGTGGTGGCCTATGCGTGACGTTCAAAAAACTGATAAATCGGTCGTTTTACCTAGTACTTGAGAAATACACTTTGAAAAAAGACAAACATGTTAATCGCAATTTTATAGCTGGAAAAGCTTCTATATTATGTCCAGAGTCTTTGATAAAGTCGCATCGCCCCAACCCCTATAGCTTTTTGAGCGGGGGGGGACCCTTATGAAAGAAAAAATTGTTTTGCACAGATTTCGCTCAAATTCACGTAAATGGTTCTGTAGGTGTAGAAGTACTCCCCAAAAATTTTTATCCCCCCTCGACCTCACGGGGCTGAGCCATCGCTTCCCAAAGTTGGACATTTTTGGTTAAGATGACAAAAAATCGAGTTTTTCGACTATAAAACCGCTCCAAAATTCTAATTTTGAAAAAATTTGTATTTTCTGTGCACATTTTGAGGTAACGAATCCGACTAGCCCATCAAATTTTTCATTCGAATGGTTTTACACCCCCCCTCCCCATCACGGCCCGTTTGAAAGTGTACAGATCGTGGGTTTTCAGAAAAAAATGACCTCGTAATATTTTTTTTACAAAAATTCAGCTCGCGACACATCAGGGGGCAAGTGGAATTGTATCAACCTACTTAAATTTTCAATTAGGTGAATGAAAAATATTCAGATACTAACCTGAAATTTTAGGAAGCAATGGCTAAACCTTTCTCCTAAGTCGTGGGAGCCTAAAATTTTTTGGGGAATATTTCTATGTAATTTTTCAAAAAACTGCTCAGATTTGAGAAATAATGGCTCAACCCCCTGATGTGTCGGGAGCTGATGTTCGTAAACAAATATTTTTGTACCTTAATAAGTTGACATGTAAAGTTGACCAAAATCGATGCGAAAAAAAAACATTGAAACGGGCTCCCTCACTCCCCCCCCCCCCCATCAAAAAGAACGAGGAGTAGGTGCGGTGCTTTTTTACCACACACTTGAGACATCATAATTGAACATTTTGAATCAAAAAATATTCACTTTCTCGCGAAATGTCATTTTTGGGTCACCTATGTAACAAAGTTATTTTTTTTTGAAAAACCCACGATCTGTACACTTTCAAACGGGCCGTGATGGGGAGGGGGGTGTAAACCATTCGAATGAAAAATTTGATGGGCTAGTCGGATTCGTTACCTCAAAATGTGCACAGAAAATACCAAGTTTTTCAAAATTAGAATTTTGGAGCGGTTTTATAGTCGAAAAACTCGATTTTTTGTCATCTTAACCAAAAATGTCCAACTTTGGGAAGCGATGGCTCAGCCCCGTGAGGTCGAGGGGGGATAAAAATTTTTGGGGAGTACTTCTACACCTACAGAACCATTTACGTGAATTTGAGCGAAATCTGTGCAAAACAATTTTTTCTTTCATAAGGGTCCCCCCCCCCGCTCAAAAAGCTATAGGGGTTGGGGCGATGTGACTTTATCAAAGACTCTGGACATAATATAGAAGCTTTTCCAGCTATAAAATTGCGATTAACATGTTTGTCTTTTTTCAAAGTGTATTTCTCAAGTACTAGGTAAAACGACCGATTTATCGGTTTTTTGAACGTCACGCATAGGCCACCACTCAAAAAAAATTGAAAAAAATTCTAAGTAGTGTAAAATAGAGTGAGAAACATGAAAATATTTTTCTCTTTATACCACACGCCAAAACGGTGCCCCAAGGGCGATTTCAAACTTTCAAGGTCAAATTTAAGGTCATTGTAGTGGTCGAAAAAATCTGAAAAATTTCAGGGTACTCCCCTCAAGTACCTCTGCCTACATGCCAAATTTGAAAAAAATCGGTTGAAAACTCGCGGAGATAGAATTTTTAGAGTGAAAATCACGTATTTTGAGGCCCCCGCCCCCGGGGGGTGTGGTAAAAATTCGTTTTTGCGCTCTAAAATCATCTTCTACATAGGCAAGTCGAATGGCATAAAAATTTTGTCAAAGTTCCATCAAGGGCCAAATGACCCCCAAATCACACCAGAGCCTTTCACTACTAGACCACCAATTTTTCATCATAATTTTATTTCTATACCTTCCTAAGTCGTAGAAATTGAAAAAAATGTAATGAAAAACTTTAAGAGATTTTTTCTTGAAAAGTTGTTTTCAGCACTTCTTAACTTTAAAGTGTCATAACTCGGCGAGTTTTGCTCCGATTGAGCTGCGGTTTGCTTCATTCAATTCCTCGTATATTTTTATATCAGAAAATGCCAAAATCTCATTTTTGACCCTCTTCACTCTACGGTATGGTTTCTCATGACGCGTCAAAATTCAACAATTTCTCAAAATTTAGCAGTTTTTCAAACTTGAGTTGAAAATTTAGCAATTTTATAAATTTTTTATATACATAAACAACAATTTTTTTTAATATTTAACAATTTTTTGAAAGTTGAAAAAGTTTTAAAAAAAATTTGGGCAGTAGTAGCAATCGCTTACAAATTGAAATTTTTTGCCAGTGAGGCATGTGCTTACTCAGCTGTTGGTCTCGATGAGTACGCTATTGGCTCATTTTCCAATTTTTTTCAACAATTTTTGCTGAAGCAAAATATTAATGGTTCTGACCCATCGTTCAAATAAATCACCAATATGAATAATTCACGTTTTTAGCTGCCAAAGTTCAAAATGGCCATTTTTATGGATTTTTTCAATGCTGGAAAATTCCAAAATTTTCTGGAGACTCCAGAACGTCTTGAACCTGCTTACAATCGACTCAGGAAGTCACAAGCTCAAGAGCATGTTCTTTTATTATGTTGTCTACTCTCTTAAATTGAATCAGTGAAAATTCACTGATGAAATAACCAGAATTGAATCACTGCAGAAATTCGAGGAAAACGACTGATTCAATTAGTGAATTTTCAATTTTGAATCAGTAATTTTCTTTTTCATAATTACTGCTTCATATCATGAGATATTGAAAAAGTTACTGATTCAAAAATGAAAATTCACCGATTGAATCAGTAATTTTTGATCTTTCTTTTTCTTAAAGACCTTCCGCACCCGGTTGCATCTTTTGAATCTATCATGTTGCTCAGATCATCCGCATGTTTCAAGATCAATACTCTCAATGAAAAGTCACTGAAAAAAAGTCAGAATTGCAGCACATAAAAAATCCGCAAAATCCTTTGATTTTCAGCGAATTATCGTTGATTTTTCAAAGAATTTCAGCGATTTTTAAAATAATTTTACTGATTTCCAGCTAATTTGAGATATTTTACTGACGCTTCAGTGAATTTTCACTGATTTTTCAGAAATTTTTTTTACTGTTTGCTTTCAGTGAATTTTTTTCCACTGATTTATTACTATGCTGCAATTCTGACTTTTTTCCAGTGATTTTCGACAATTTTCACTGATTTATAAATGAGAAAGTATAATTATTTCGACGACAATGCCAATTCATCTATCCCTCCCTCCTGAGGAACACATCCCTACAAACATATTCTACCCGGAACCCAATCCTGCGTTATTTTACAAAAAGCACGCTGTGCACGTACATACGTATTCGTATTTCCATAAATTATACCATATTTTGAACACCATCGCTCCACTTTAAGGTCCCAAAGGGGATGGAGAAAGGGACAAGACGCGTTTATCCGCCAAATAATTACCGTCGAAGTTTTCTTTCCGCCGCTTACTCAGCTCGCGAGCTCACGTCGAGCAAATGTGTTATAGTAATAAACATACGGCTAAAGTTTATCGTATATACGCCACGTATAGGAGTATAGCGCAGCGTATCGTTTAGAAAAATCACTCTCCTTCTCCCCCTCGATCCTAGGCGGCGTTTATTTTATGTAAATTAACAGCACAACCGTTCGTAACGCTCGCGCCCGGTTAATTCTTCGCGTGCGGCGTAAAGTTTTACTCTCTCTTTTGGCGCGCTTCATTATCCATCTCTGGGTCTGCGTTTCTCTCAGAGGCTATATCTTAATCCTTCTCTTTTTCCCAGCTCTGAGGAGAGGAACGCGAGGAAATTTCGAGTCGAATATCAAATCGTGCGTTATATTTTTCGGCGACGATGAGTGAAGTACTTGACGGTAAAGACTTGAAAACATTTTCAAAAAATTCATTTCAAATTAATTTCTTTTGATAATTTCTAAAATGATCAAATTCTCAAATTCTCAAAAATTTCTCACTGGAGAGGTATCCCAACAGGCAGTAAAATTTTGGACCGAAGCAAAAATTTATCAAAAGTACATGACGAGGTAGTTTTTTTGAAAGGGAGACTTCCCAAAATTTTATTTTGAGTTCCCCAGCCAAAGAAAGACGGGCTTCAACTAGAGTCATTTTCAGAACAAATGTTTTTTGCTTGTTTCGTACAGTGCTAACAGCTGAAAACTTTGTCATGCTCCTACAGCTCACTCAAATACCTCAAAATCGAGCCAAATGTTCATAACAGAGCTTCCAACTTCATTTTGATTTGCAAAATTTTCATAAAATTCCAGTTCATGGCACTGCTGTAAAAAATTTTCAAAAAAATTGAATGAAATTGATTCTAAGTCACCGAATGAAAGATTCGAATTTTATGAAAATAGGGTCAGTAAATTAAAATGTAGTGGGCAGCACTGTCATGAATTATCAATGAAAAATTTCATCAGTTATAATTTTAAGTTCCCAATTTTTTTGGCCAGATTTTCAGGTGTTCTAGTGAACGATTTTAATTTGATGACAATAAAAAAATCGTCAAATTCGAGATTTAAAACATTTCAACTCCCTTATAGAGGGCAAAAAACTATGAATATAGGAAGTCGTAAAAATCAAATTGCACTTTTCTAACTTGGCACTACCAGGGTACTACGATTTTGAACTTTTTTCGATTTTCGAAGGGCCTATGTCAAAAGTTGTTCTGAAATGACTTCAAAAAGAGGTTGCAAAATTTTTTTTGGTGTATGGAATATAAATCGTTTTTTAATCATTTATTTTCAAGTCGAGATTGAAAATTTTAATTTTGAAAATTAGTATAATTAGTTGTAATTTACTTTCTATCTCATATTATTTTTAAAATTTTAAAAAAACAATTTATTCTTTTAATTAATACCTAATATTATTACAGAAATAAACAAATTTTTTCCTACCTCTCTCCCTCACCAGAAAGAGCTCTAAGGTTCAAAATTTTGGATTTTTTTCTTTGCCTTTTTTGTCAATGGTTTACTTTATTATTATCATAAAAGGGTACAAAAATCCCTAATTTTCCAATTTTTTGGTGGTATTCGCATGATCTTTCTTTGTATGATCAAAAACGCTGCATTTGGAGATACTTCGAAAATTATTACGAGAAATAATTACAAAGGAGGCTCAATGGGCTCGAGCCCCTCCTTAAGCTCAGAAAGAAGATTTTTTCATTACAAAAATGTGAAAAAATGACATTTTTTGCTCTTCAAACATGATTTTTCAAAAAATTGTCGCCTTCGCTTCGAGCGGGCATTTTTGTCAATCTAGTTCTCGAATTAATATAACTCTCTAAATCTGAATCAGTTTTTGATGAAATACTGCCTTTGAGAATCAATGTACCTAGGTAATCATTTTCATTGAAAATTAATGATTTTTCACTGATCTTTCAGTCCAAAATCAGTGATTTCTCAATTAATTCCCAATTTGTCAGAAAAAATCAATAATTTTGACTTGAAGATCAGTGCGAAATCACTGGTTTTTAGTTGGATTTATTTTACTGATTTAAGCAGGTAATTTTTACTAATTCAGATTTAAGGAGATGTATTGATTGTTTGTTTCAAAAAATCGCAATTTTCCAATTTTTCTTTGCTCAAAATGAAAATACCATTTGCTCAATTTTTTCATTGAAATTTGACCTTCTCTATTTTTTCTCAAATTTTCAGCCCCTTCCTTGAATAATTTCTAGGTACGGTTATGAATAAGGTAAACATGGATCAAAAAAATTTGAAATTTTTACCCCATATTTTTGAGATAATTTTACTACAATTTTCAGCATAGGCCCATTCAAACTCGAAAAAAATTGAAAATTGTTGCATCCTAGGCTCACCTGAACGTGCTCTCACAATTATAAATCAGTTAAAATTATCGAAAATCACTGAGAAACAGTCAGAATTGCAGCACAGGGGAAAATCAGCGAAAATTATTTTACTGAAAACAAATCAATGAGAAAAATCACTGGAAAATCGGTAAAAATCCACTGAAATTTGCTTAAAAAAGTCAGTGAAAATCTTTGAAAAATCAGCGAAAATTCGCTGAAAATCAGTGAATTTTGCTGATTTTTCCTGTGCTGCAATTCTGACTATTTATCAGTGACTTTTCACCAGGGAATAGGAGTCGACTCCGGAGTCGGAGTCAAACTGACTTCAAATTGACTCCAACTTCGGCTTCACTCCGGAGTCGAGCCGGAGTCAGGAGTCAAGGTCAAAGAATAACTCCGGACAGTGTTGCCAGAATTTTAGCATTACCTATGCCAAAAATTATGCTAAATCACGCAATTTTTTTTTCTTTCATTTTTGGCTTCCTGGCATAATTTTATGATGCCAGGAAGCCAAAAAATACCCTCCAAAAAATTATGCTAAATTGGCAACAATAACTCCGGAGTCAAGCAGGAGTCCGGAGTCAAGGTGGCGTCAGGTGTGAGTTTGATTCCGGAGTCAAGGTGGAGTCAGGAGTCGAGGTCTGAAAGTGACTCCGGAGCCAAGTTGGATTCAGGAGTCAACTTTTCCCCTTGACTCTGGGAGTTCAGTTGAGTCAGAAGTCAACTTTTCGGCTTATTTCTATTCCCTGGTTAACTCCGGAGTCAAGTCGGAGTCAGGAGTCAAGGTCATAGATTGATTCCGCAGTCAAAGTGGAGTTGGGAGTCTAGTGTAAGTTCGACTCCGGACCGGAGTCAGGAGTCAACTTTCTCCCTTGACTCCGGGGGAGTCAACTTTTTGGCTGACTCCTAGTCCCTGCTTTTCACTGATTCAGGCATCGTAGCAGGTCCCTTTTTTAGGGTGTTTGTCACTTTTTTCGGCTTTGGTCACTAAAAGTCACTTTTTTATCCAAAGGTCACCAAAAGTCACTTTTTTCCTCCCAAAGTCACTTTTTTTTCGCATTTTTAAGCAAAAATTCAAATTTTCACGTAAAAATTGTTATTTTTCAAAATTCTTCAAGAAAAAAAATTAAAAGTTGATACTGATTTTTCAAAAAAAATTTGCCCTCGCTTCGCTCGGGCAGTATTTCAATAATTCTATTTCTAAATTTGAAAAAAAATCGTTTTTTCTAAATCAGTAAAGTAATTGATTTTTTAATCAATTCTCCATTTGACAGAATAAATCAATAATTTTGACTAAAATAAATCAATCAAACAATTGAAATATCACAGATTTTCAAATAAATTCATTTCACTACGAAAATTGACTGATTTAGATTTAGAGAGTAGATATAGGTCATATTAATTGTTTGTTCCAAAAATCTCTCCTAAAGTTCCACTAAAAAAATTAGATTTTTAGGTTACTTAATTTTTTCATTGAATTTTGACTTCCTCCCCTCATTTTTTCTTGAATCCTCAGCCCTCTTTTAACTGTAAAAAAATCCCCCCGAAAAAATCGAATTTTTGGTTACTTTTTGGTTACTTTTTGGTCACTTTTTTCTTAAAAAAGGTCACCAAAAGTCACTTTTTTTCTTCGGAATTTCGCCATGATGCCTGCTGATTCAGAATGAGAGAAAGGCGGAAACACGTTTTTTTTTTAAGTTACTTTTTTTTGAGGTCCATTGGTGGCAATGATTCTGTCTTCCTTTGGGCTGAAGGGGGGACTCAACATTTTTTTAGAAGATCTCTCCCTCAAAGTAAACTACTTATACTCTCTCATTCCGAATCAGTGAAAAATCATTGATAAACAGTCAGAATTACAGCACAGGAAAAATCAGTAAAATTCACTGATTTTCAGCGATTTTTCACTGATTATTTAAAAAATTTCACAGATTTTTCAGTAAATTTCATAAATATCACTGAGTTTTTAGCGAATTTTCACGGATTTTCCGTAATTTTCTTTCACTGAGTTGTTTTTAGTGAAAAATTTTTCACTGATTTATTACTGTGCTGCAATTCTGCCTGTTTTTCCGCGATTTTTGATAAATTTCACTGATTCAGAAATGAGAGAGTACCTACTTATCTCGCAAATTTTCATAGAAATCCAGTTTTTTTAAAAATTCATCGCAACTGATTTAAGTAAAAAATTTTCAAATGGAAAATAAAATTTGAAAAAATTGCCGAACACTTAATTTTTTGCTTTAAAAATATCATTGGTGCTGATTTTTGACATTGTGAGGGAAGGGTGAGAATAAAACTACAAATTTTTCATTAAATTGTTTCCGAATGATTCACTCGTATTTGTTCGAGATGAATTATTATTCGTGAACGTATTGCAAAAACACAAATATCACCAATACTAGATTTTTCGAGCGAGAGTCCATCAATATTTCAAACCAAAATAATTATAAATAACTCAAAAAAATGAAGACTTTTATTACAGTAAATATAAATACGCGACGAGTTTCGGCGTATCATCAATTCATCATTCCGTATGCTTGGAAATTTCATGATGATATGCCGAAACCTCGAACATTCGTATTGTAATAAAAGTCTTCGTTTTTGAGTTATAATATTGTTTTGTTTTAAAACTGAAATACATAGTATTGCAAAAAAAAAAAAATTCTAAAAGTCACTCTTATTTTTAAACTATTCTCGGTGCATACGTAACTTGAGCACAAGGGTCCTCTATTACACATACAAATTCAACAAAGCTTTGAAATAAAAAGTTGCATTCATACATCCAAACCCTCACACATTAGAGCACCCACGAGCGAAAATCATGGGTAATATCGTTCTCATGTGAACGATTCTTTCACGGAACACGTTATCAACATATCAATCAGCTGTGTTGATGCGAGATACTTGTAATCAAAGAAAATAATTTCTTTTTATTATTTTTCATTTTATTCCTCATTATGAAGACTAGTACTAAAATTTTCAATTCTCATCATAAAATAATCAAACAAAGACTTACACATTATCGAAAAATCAAACACAACTAAGGCCGGTATTCATAGACGATACTTGAGTATTACTTAGCAAAGTAACGAATTTTAGAGCTATTTTTTGAGTAATTGAATAACAATTTTATGATTATTCAATGATAAATCGATACTTGAGGATCAAATTATTCGATTCAAATGAAAAATTTGTATCCATGGCTCTAATATTCCTAGCAAAATAGCTCTAAAATTCGTTACTTGGCTAAGTAATTGTCAAGTATTGTCTATGAATACGGCCCTTATTGTTATTTCTAGGTAATTTTAACGAAAAAATATTGATGAATTAAGGTTGGATCAAAATTGGACGAGGCTCTGCTTGTCTGCTTTTATTCGATTCGTAAGGTCGAAAATAGAGTATTTAATAACTTTCAGTGTTGATTGTTAAATTTTTTTCCGAGAAATTATCTGCTAAAAAATATGGATTTGAACTCAAAGTAGCGAATTTTGAAAATTTTTGCTTTAATCGATTAATAAGTCACCAATAATAACCTTAATTCATCAATATTTTTTCGTTAAAATTACCTAGAAATAAGTCGTTGAGTTTAATTGTTTTAATGTTTTACAATAGTAAGTCGTTGTGTTTGATTTTTCCAGGGATGGCGGCCCGGATCCATATGTTCCGGGTTCGGGGTTCAGGGTTCGAGGGCCAGAGGGTTCGGGTTCGGGTTCAGGGTTCGGGTTCAGGGCGGCACTGCCGACGGAGTCCCCCCAACAATACAGCAGAATTGTGAAAGTAGTATGACGCGGTAGGAGTAAGTTTCAGGTAGTTAACGGGATACCAGGTAGCCCGCGAACGTGTTTAGGGAAGTAATGGTAGTGTCGTTCTTTTTTAAAGCTGTGATTATTTATATTGACGTTGACCGTACACCGAAAATTTAGCTGGTTTGTAAAATGAGTGGTGGATTTTATTTCTGAAGGCAGAGAGTAAAATGAAAATGAAGAAAATATCTACTTACTAGAATATTCTCAAGTTCTACCAGACGCAGACAGAAAGGTTTCAAACTCATCGAGTAATATTATCCTTTTACATTGTCAAATTCACTTGTGGTCCAGTTTTTTTAAATGAAAAATTCAAAATTTATTGGTCGGAGGGAGATGGGTGTTGCTAAATTTTGAGTGGTAGTTCTACAATAATACGTAGCATAAAATGGGCAACAATTTCGATTCTATGACCTCAAATTCGAGGATAAACATGTATAGTTTGTTTTATTTAATTTCATTTCGCCCAAATTTGGAAATTTGTCATTTTTTGAAAATTATTTTTTCCGGACCTAATAAGGAAAGTATTAAGAAAATCGAAAAATTAGTACATAATCACAAAAATTACTCAGGGTGTCATGTTCTATAGGAATATTAAGTTTTGAAAACCGAATTACCAACCTTTTTCATTCGTATTAGCCTATTG